>WPIO01000007.1:12552500-12783220 GCA_009760855.2 Cristatella mucedo
GGGTTCTCCACGGACGGTCCATTAGCAGTTCTATTCTCACGCTAAACGACAGCTGGCGACAGAAGCTTTTGCTCTGCAGGTTCCTAGACTGCGGAGCTTCCGCTTCCACAGTTCTTACGCAACGGCATCGATCCGCCTACTTCCAGCTATAGAGCATACTTTCCAGCCGTCCTGAGAGGCTACTTTCACGCTACTCACTTCTTCGACTGCACTAGTAACTCAGCTATGCTTCTCACTTTCTCTGCGTTGCTTGAGATGTGGTCGCGAGTCTCCTCTGGGAGGTCAGGCGCTCAGCTCGAGACGGCGAAGATGGCGTTGAGGACTCCTCAGTCTTTACAGCGCATCGCTGTCCACTTTTGGTCATTAACCCATGGCTGCATGCATGCGGCCGGCGGGTTTTAATTGCGGAGATTTCTTCCACAATCCTTGCAAATCTGTGCTCTATCTGTGCGCGTAGTTTCGATTCGGAAGCTTTTTTTGAGGCCTCCTCCCCTTTCTCCTTTTGCTGCCGATACTTAGTAGATCACTTTATCAGCCGCTCTCCTAATTTAGTAGCGCACGAAAATTTCTTCAAGATCGCATAGGATTAAGAATTATTTACAAATGATATCCGTCCGCTTAGGCTTTGAGTGCTCTTTGAGAAAGCAATCTCAAGTAATGACTACTTTTCAATCACTACGGCTGCGTAAGTCTTGAGGCGAATGTGGACGACGTGCGTACATAAATGACTCGCTGAGGTCCTCTGGTGCGGGAGCAGCTTATCGATGTAATCTCTGGTCCTCAGCTGCGACAGCACTGCACCGCACTAGACCTGCAGCGGTGCAATGCAGATGTAGAACGCAGGTTTTTTGCAAGAGTTTTTTGCAAGAGCGCAGGTTTTATGCTAGTCGCAACGGGCCATTTCTTCGCTCACGCTAGCCGCGCCCATCCGGCGAGTGCTGGCTAGAGCGGTGCTGCTGCTGCTGCTGAGTGGCACATCATACGCATCCTACGCCTCTCTCGCGCTGGAGGCGGTGGTGACGCGAGCTTTGCGTCGCGCGGCTTTGCGCCAGGCATATTTGCAAGCCACCAGGAGGCGCCCTGATCTCTCGATGCCGTCTGCAACCGCTGCTGTGCGCCCCTCTGGGCGCATGCGCCGCTCTCAGCAGCGGACGAAAGTCATAATAATAATAATAATGATTCACTTGATAAAGCGCCCTGTCAAACGAAAGTCGTGACGCTGGCAGAACGGCAGCATGACCCGCGGGTCGCTTACGAATGCTCCGCAATGACAGCGCGCGACGACGCGTGCAATTTCTCGCGCACCTGTCGAAAAACCCCGCCGGAAAACTCGTGTGCCACCGAGGGATTTCAGCGCCACTCTCATCGCTGGCGCGACGGCCGGCAATCCGGTAGTTCCATGCAGTTGTGCGCTCGCAATGAGTATCGAAGTGATTTTTTCTACTCCTGAGCAATCGCAGCTCGGATTAGGCATCGTTACGCTAATCCCAAGCGAAGCTGTTTTTATGTATCGATTATGCATTGATTAGGGCCCTTAGTTGGTTCGAATTTGTTCGCTAGAAGTCTGTTAGGCCGCTTGAATGCGACATCAATCGCGGCGGCATCATTCGCGGCATAGGCGACATCATGGGCGACATCATTCTCCGCTAGCCTATCCACGACCTCTGGCATTTGCATGAGTCAGCGGAAGTATTTTTCAGGTGCCCTACGATGCATGGATGAAGATGGAGAATGCATGGAACCGGCGAGCAATGCAGAGACGAGATTTTTGAATCTCGCTCTTGCAATTTCTACCAACTTTTGAACTCGTGCTGCATTTCCGGGAAACGGGCACGACAAACGAATTGACCTTGGTACCGGGGGACGCACTAAAGGGTTCAGAGCTAAAAAATTTGTCAAAACCTCGTCTGTGCTATTTCAGTCATTACTATTTAATCTACAAGGCATGCTCTAGTGAGACGCCCAGTGTATCATTAGAGTACGTCGTGTTAACTTGAAGAACCTTCGAAGGTTTTGAAAACATCATCAAAATACGGACGTTTGAGATTTTTAAGTATTTTAATTTTAGCTATCTGAATTGTCACCTGTACCAATGATTTAGGTGGAGAGGTTATCACATCTTCATACTCAATTTAAAGCTGTTTCGCTATGGATTGTGAGCCGTGCTTAAGACCATTAGGCACAAGTTTTCCCCGGATCTTGAATATCTAAGAGTGGTAACCAGCCAACGGCTAGTTCACATAGCGGCTCACCGTTCGCAGTCACTGCCGCTCAGGGAATCGCTTTTTCACTTTTCCATATTTTCAATGTTTATTCTGAGCAATTAGGCACTGAGAGTCAGCAATTATTCGCAGCCTCGGACGCATTAGTGCTGACGGCCGAGAGTAGAGTAGCATGTGCGGAGTCGTCAGTAGCAGACTACTGATTTGTGACTGAGACGCCGAATTGAACAGTCGCTGAAGAGCTGCTTCGATCAGATTTGGATGTATTTTAAAATTTTCCTCCTGCATTTGCACCAATAAACTTGACCCACATTTTTTGTTATCGGCGCGCTACTATGTTCTAGCACGTCCTGCGTATTTAACGGAAATGTGTAATATCGCTGACATTTGAAAAATAAAAAGGAACAGCTGCAAGAGCGAGAGCATCAGTTGGCGCGCTTGCATGCTTCCTTGCAGCATGCATGCAACTAGAGGCGGAAGATTTTGAAAACGGTCTTCGACTCCATTGACTTAACTTTACTGGACCTGGACTGTAGCGTATCTTCGTAGCGATGGCGATTCTGAGTCGATCTTTTCCTTGCTTAAGGGGCGGTAGATTTTAGGAGCATTTTTTGAAAGTTTGCCTATGTCTTATACTTTACTTGGAATAATTGTCACATCAACCCACATTTACATTAGGTTCTTTGTATGATTAGTCGTAAAACGAGGGAACAGCAATGACGAGAGTCAAAAAGGAGGCGGGGAGGATAATGAACTAACTTACATAGGTGATAGCAAAATGCACCCTCACAGTTGAAAATGAACATGGGGATGCTAGGACTTCATGGGGGAATGAACTTAAAAGATTTTTCTAAAGCGCGGCCCTATGATTCTGGCAGCTTTTGCCCTCTGTGTATTGTAATCCCCACGGCTGTCAACCGAAGAGATGATCAAGGCGCTTCCTCTAGGACCAGCTGAGTTGGCGCGCGTTTGAAAGCTGCCAGACTGCACGACTGACCCAAAATTATTAGATGTCTTCTTAACGAAGCTTTCAAAATTTAGACTCGTTGCTTCAAGGTTTCATCGACTTCAAGGTTTTGTCACTCACTTTTAGGTCGCTTCGTTCTTTGGCTCCAGCCTATCTCTCAGATCTACTCCCCCACCAGGCCAAGCATCGTACCACCCACTTTTCGGAATCCAACAGTTTACCAATATCTTGTATAAACCTCAAATCCTATGGAGACCGTGCATTTAGTTCGCATGCTCCCAAAGCCTGGAATTCACTCCCGACTTGCGTCACAACATCCCTGATTTGACCGCATTATTAAGAACTTAAGAACATACCTATTTAGGACAGCATTTAGAGGGTCCCTGTGATTCGTCCTTCATGTGCTCAAGCGTGCTGACAGTGTGCATGCTGCCACTAACCACACTTGCATGCTGACCCTGAGCATGTCACCCCTAACCATGTTATTCATGTTGTTTATCAAGTATAATATTACTCACTATTCAATCGCGTTTCTCTTTGCAGCAAATGTAAAGCGCCTAGAAAGAGATTGAGTTCTCCGAGGGTGCTTCATCAAGTGCATTACTATTATTATTATTATTATTATTATTATTTGGCTCAAGCCTACCTGTCAGATCTACTCCCCCATAAGGCCAAGCACCGTACCGCTGGCTTTTCAAAATCTAATCGTTTACCTATACCTCGTGCGAATCTCAAACCCTTCCGTGCCTCTAGTTACTATGCTCCAAAAGCCTGGAACTCACTCTCGACTGGCGCCAAAATATCTCCTGACGACCAGATTTAAAAAGAAACTAAAAACGAATCTATTTATCACAGCATTTAGAGGGTTCATGTCATTCGTCCTTTACATGCTTGTGCATGCTGACACTATGCATGCTGCCACTAACCATATCGCATGCTGACCATGTGCATGTCACCCCTAACCATGTTATTCTTGTTGTCATTGAGCGTGCTACCACTAACTATTCAATCGTGCTTCTTTTACAGAAGCTGTAAAGTGCTTAGAAGGACATTGAGTTTTCTGATGTCGCTATATCAAATGTATTATTATGAATTTGCATAATCATCTTCATAGCCTGAGGTTTCCACCCACCTTTTTGGACCGTCAAGATTTTGCAGCAATGAATTGTAAACAGAAAAAAGCAAAGCCAGCAGATCATAAGCGTATAAGAAAAAGCAAGCTTTCATCCTGCAAAAACTCGTAATGATGCGATATTGGCACAGTGACGTCAGCGGAGTCCAAGCGGTCAGCGGTCTCAGCTCGCCACAGCGAGTCTTTGTCGCACGAAGGCGACTTTGACTGAGGCTTGCCAATTATCTATCACTGGAGCTAAAATTAAGCTCATGCTGTACCCACGAGCGAGTAGATAGTAAAACGATTGCACACCAAAGCGGCTATAATATAATACAGCTCACGATGATTGTTAACGGTTCCTGAATTATAACTATGAAGAGTCGGATGTTTCATGCTTTTTGCCTAGACGGGAAAGCCCAACTCAAGTGAAGATAAGTCAGTTGTAATTTGGGGCTTCGAAGTGAGGGATATGCTATGGCTAGTGAAATACAGATGTGGCTCTCGAAGAGACTGCTTTGCTTCGACGACATGGAGTTTTTTATTAGTGCACGGGTGCTCTCTCTCTCTCTCTCTCTCTCTCTCTCTCTCTCTCTCTCTCTCTCTCTCTCTTTCGCTCTCTCTCTCTCTCTCACTCACACTCTCTCTCACTCACTCACTCACTCACTCTGTCTCTCTCTCACTCACTCACTCACTCTGTCTCTCTCTCACTCTCTTACTCGCTCTCTCTCTCTCTCTCTCACTCACTCACTCTCTCACTTTCACTCTCTCTCTCTCTCTCTCTCACTCACTCACTCTCTCTCATTCACTCTCTCTCTCGCTCTCTCTCGCTCTCTCTCACTCACTCTCTCTCTATATATATATATATATTGTTATAATGCTTTGCTATCCTCGTCGTATCCGCCAGCTACTATCGGTGCAGCAGCTACCGCTCGCTAGCCGTGCCAGCCGCCGTGCCACTGTCTAGTCGTGCCAGTGGACTGGCATCGTTCTATGTGCGCTGCTTTTGGGCCTGAAAATCGTGCTGCGCATGCAATTCAAGGTATTAGCGATTTTTCCCTCATTACCTGACCATTTCTATACGATGCCGGACGACGGCATCATAGGCTGCAAGTATAAAGCGAGATTTCGGCGATTGCAGTCGACGAGGCAGGGCAGCCGCTGAGCTGCCGTGCTACACTAATTGACGCGTCTCCACGTGAACGCAACATGGGTGGAGCGCTCGGAGTAAAATGAGGAACAAATGTGCACAAACACGTGCCACACTCTTTAATTTACGGCAATCAGTCATTTCACGCTGCAGTTAAATGTAAGGCAGCGCAGGTTCCTAAGCTTTGATTCCATTTCAATGCCTTTACGCCTCACTTTTAATCTGCCTGAAAACTGGCCAATTAACCTGAGTTTAAGGATTCCAAAATAAGACGAAATGCTGAATGTTTTATTTCCCACAAACCGCATAACCATCTAAAATAAAAATGTAAGCCTCGAAATTAAATTCCAGTAAAAATTTAGAGCTAAGAAATTCACCAAGCAGAAATGCTGAAATGATGTAATGCACGTCTCAGAAATTCTGAACTAGGTAGTGTCTGCTGGCTAAGCCAGATATTTTTTGTATAGCTTTTTGTATCATTGATCACCAAGTATTTCTTGAGTACCTACCATCTCACCTAAACATCATGGAAACTGCACTGCAATAGTCTAGATCACATGTAATGATGATATTTCATAGCGTAGATATCAACGAGCAAATTCATTCAGGGAGTCTTTTAAGCACGGATTACCCATGAATATTTTCGAGGGCCACTACTCAAGTAAGTCACATTAGACCAAAAGAACTTGAGCAACTTCCGCCCAGTCTCCATTCTACAGTTCCTATCAAAGACACTGAAACGAGCCGAGTCGTGGCAGACCCCCTGAACTCATGTATTTAAAATTACATTATGCTTATAAGTTCCAGTCTGGTTTGAGAGTTAAACACTCTTTAGAGTCACATATCACTTTTATGCTGACAGGAAAGTCCTTACGCTGACCCACAAGGCTCGCCACGGCTTGGCACCTCCATACCTAGCTGAACTTCTGCACCAATTTCAGCCTCCTCGTAATCTCAGGTCATGTGCGGACAATACGTTAGCTGTTCCATTCCCCCGCTTAACGACCCGTTGGCGACAGAAGCCTTAGATCTGCAGGTCCTAGACTGTTGAACTCGCTTCCACGATTCTTACGCAACGACAAATACTTTCATGCTGTCGATTATGGCTCATCCTTTCCAGCGGTCCTGAGCTGCTACTTCCATGCTACTCACTACGTCAATTGCTCTCATGACTCTGCTATGCTTCCCACTTTCTCGTTGTTGCGTGAGACGAAGTCAGTGGCTACCGAATACGTACCGAAAGCCGCTAAGCCTGTGAGTGCGGCACACAAAAGTCTCCAGCGTCAAACCTACATTGCCTCTGTGAATTAGCGGAGTTACAGATGGAAATGCATACATACATTGCTTCGGGTGTATAACGACCTACATAGAAATGCAGACTAGGTAGAGTATCTCTGCTTGTGTTTCTCTGTATTTCGGCAGCTTTTGATACTAACGATCGCTAGGACCTTCTTGAGCGCCTCACACCTCACATGAGCATTACTGGCACTGCTTTGCAATTATTCAGGTATCATCTTAGTAGGAGACTCCAGAGTATCGCTTTGAATGGACGAAGATCATCCGAGGAATCGCTGAAATACGGCGTACCTCAGGGCTCTGTGCTCGATCCGTTTTTTTTTACTGTTTATACTCTCCTTTTTGTCAATCTGTTTGCCATGTACGATGTAGGCTTTAACCTCTATGCAGATGACGCTTAGTTGTACCTCTGCTTTGATCCCTTTCAGCCTTACAGTACGTCGAATTTTCTCAACTCCCTTGCTGCATATATTGATAAAATCCGCATATGGATGGCAGCGTACTTTCTTAAATTAAAAATAATAAAACCAACTTACTACTAATGGGCAAACCAAGTGTGATTCAGCAACTGGAATGACTAACACTCAAAATCGGCTCAGCCAGCTTATCTCTAGTTGTAAACGCACAAAATCTAGGTGTCATGTTCCAAAGCAACCTCTCATTAGACGACCAAATCAGCTCCACAGTCAAATTTGCCTACTTTCGGCTATTTAACATTGCTAAAATGTGGGCTTTTTTAGACAGGGATACCAAATTTAAATTGGTCGATGTATTTTGACATCCCGCCTTGACTTCTGTAACTCGCTGCTTGTTGGTCTACCAGCCTGTGCACTCAGGTGCTTACAGCTAGTGCAAAACTCTACTGATAGGCTTGCCTGTCGTGAGCGTCGCAGTTGCCGCATCAAAATACTTCTAGCTGACCTGCACTGGCTCTCAGTCAAGCCACGCATCGACTTCAAGGTTTTGCCACTCACTTTTAGGTCCCTCATTTCTTTGGCTCCAGCCACCCCATCAGAACTACTCCCCCGTCGTACCACTTGCTTTTCGGAATCTAACTGTTTACCTATACCTCGTACTAACCTCAAATCTTTTGGAGACCGTACATTTAGTTCGCGTGCTCCCAGAGCCTGAAAATCACTTCCAACCTGCGTCACGGCATCTCCTGACTTGACCAAATTTAAAAAGAAATTAAAAACGCATCTATTTTATCACCACATTTAGTGATTCCCTGTGATTCCACCTTTACAAAATGTTAAAACTTACTAACTTCAAAACTGCTGGTGGTGGTTAAATTTGCACTTGGAGAGCATTAATTTTACTAAACTAGAATTATGGAAGAAATAACTTAAATGTTATGGGAAGCTTTAGTTTTGTACAGAGATAAATTAGAAATTGGAAACTTTAGTTTTGTACAGATAGAAGTTAAAAAGCTTTACTCTCAAAATTAGCTAAAACTATTCCCTGTAGCACCTGCACGGAATCTAGGTGTCCTGTTCCAAAATCAACTTTCACTAGATTTCACCAGCCTCGCAGCTTGTTTGCCTTTGTTCTGCTACGTAGCACTGCAAGCACTTTTTTGTTTTTAGACAGAGACAAAATAGCCAACCTGTTCCAATTAGAGATTCAATGGTCAAGCTATTCCATTCATTTGTCAAGTCCCATCTAGGCTTATATATATATATAGGCTCACCTTTTTCCGTGTCTTCTTCTTGCTTCTGCGTGCGTAGACGCTTCTTTTTTTAATGGGAAATTCTACAGCAGGACGTGGCTGTCTGCAGGCGGTATGTCATGCAAGTCGGAACATCCTGATTAAAACACTTCCCATCGAAATAAACAAACTACCCATCAAGCAGCGTATTGAATTCAAGCTCCATCACTCACTCTCAGTCACGTCTGCCACTTTAAGCGGCCCTACCTATCCGAAATACATATACATATTAATCAGGCTTTGTAGCGCTTGACCAGCTCATAAAATGTAAGTCTTTTAGTTACGTCTCTAACCAACCATAAGTCTTTTGGAGACTACTGTTTTCTGTCAGTATTGCAGTTAGTGTCCATCTAAAGCCTAAAATTCACCGCCGAATAGATAACGGCGTACTTGGGTTTGACGAAATTTAAAGAAGAAGAACAAGTGTATATGTTCTTCACAGCATTTGCTCCATCCACACGAATAATTCTGTAATTCGTGCCCATCCGTGCTAACATTGTGCATTTTATCGCTAATCAACTGACATCCCTCTTACCAGGAAATGTGAAGGGCTTAGAAAGAGATTTAGCGCTCATAGAGTACTGTAAAAATGTATTTTTAATCATATTATGGCTAATACGACGTGCTAGCTACTCTGGTGAGCGAAGGGAACGATATCTAATGATTACTATGCATACAATTATAATGCCGCCAGCTGCTCGTGCTTGAACGTTCTTGCTGCAGTGACGCCAAGAGGTTTCAAACGAATGGGTAAACATGAGATTTGCGTGCAGCGTATTTGTGCTTGCCCAGAGCTAGTCCACCGTGGATGTTTCATCCAGGCCGCCATGGCGATTTTTTTGTACCACTCAAAGGCTAGTGCGTGCTGTAGACCCGCGGTGTTAGCCGTCTGCTAACGGAAGTCTTCGGAAAGTAGATTAATCGGATTCATGGTGATTATCTGGAAAGTCTCGTGCGCTGGCTGATATTGTTTCCGTTTTTCTTACTACACTGAATCGGAGCAGTCATACAAAAGAGTCTCCGTTGTGGTGACAGTACAGATACCAACCCCTGGAACAATGCACGAGTTACAATGGCTATCCAATCAGTGTCTGGGTTCGCATCTTTTCCATGAGAACGCGCCATACCGGCATGGAATTCCACACACTGTACGCAAAACGTCACACTGTACGCAAAACGCCACACGGGCTGGGTCACAGACCATGAGGTAAGTTGCTCATTCTCTACGATGCAGGTCTTGGGTTCAATTCGTGCAGTGGGAAATCCTTCATTGACAACTGCAAGCGGCGGTGATAGCTTGAAAAGATTTCTGCCGCCATGCAAATGAGGCTGTTCCCCCTTAATGCTTCAAGTAAAACTAGTGATGAGACCAGTTCTTCCACTGATACAGTCGATGGGTAGTTCGCTATGCATTTCATGCCCAACATCTTTATTCTGATCCTACGTATTGTATCTATGGTTAGCTAATTCTGCTCGAACGCCTAGAGCCTGCCGACAGGATATAGTGGCTTAGTCTGCAACGCTCCCGACAGTGTGTATATAAATTAATCCCATTATTTTCAGGATAACAGCAACAATTAGTTTCTATAGCAACGTTAGAGAGCCATATCCCTACGCAGTTAGCAAAGTGCAATGAATCACGCTCAGGTGAGCGCAAAAGCAGAGACAAAGAGACACGTTCACGAGTGATGGGACTAGGGAAGGCGGAACAGGATGGAAGAGTTTTTAGAGTAGACCTCAAAATGCAAAATCAATGCATGCTGTGACGGTAGCCAGAAGCGTGTCCTCGACGATCGGATATACGAACTGAAGACCCGATCGCCAAATTTCCATCCAGTGCGAGGAGAGGCGAGTTGACTAGACGCTTAGGAGCAGGCGGTGTGAGATCCTCGCTGGAGAAGCAGGGTGGTCAGGGACAAGGTGGTCTAGGACAAGTGAGTGAAGCAATCCGTAAGAGCCAGAGAGGATCTTTAAAACGATTCAATGCTTTCTAGAGAGCCAGTGAAGCTCTAGAGAGCCAGTGAAGCTCAAAACGAACTAGTACTGTGATGTGACGGCCACGTCATTAGCCACAGACCAAACGAGCTGCTGAGCTGTGTTACCAGTTTCATAAAATCGAGGGCATATGCTAGGAGTCCTGAATTAAGTGAATCGCCGCAAACTAGTCTTGATGCCATATACACAATAGCTCGCCCAGAAAAAACACGCCCAGATTACGGGTTGAAGTCGCTGGAGTGATGTTAGATGAGCCAATCTTGAGGGCGAGTTCTACCAACCTAATGATGACTCTAGGTTTTCTCTTAGATCGGTATTATCGTCGTTAACCATTAGAAAATTAGTGGGCATCCGAGTGCAAATTTCCTCGATGCAGGCAGGCTACAAGGAATCAAGTAAGTCGCATGCACATTGAGGCTTTAAATTGTCGAATAGATAGAGCTGAGTGTCACTGGCGTAGAATTGAAAGCCGAGATTATATTTGGTTGTGATATATCCGTATCACTGAGCTGAGATAAGTAGAAATGGCAGCTGGGACTGTCCAAGGTGCAGGTAGCAATATTAAAGTGCGGCATACGAGCTGTTTAAGGGATTCAAGAAGAAAATAATGTTTCAACCCGCTGACCGAGAGCACGCGATTAAAGCAAGTAAGAATAAAGAAGCTGAGGGTGTGAGATTTGCGATATAGATATACAATATTTTGTAACCCATACAAAAGCCGTGAATGCGAGTGCCTGCGCGTGCGCTGCTATCTGAGGCTATGTGTGATAGTTGAAGCATTGCAACGCGCTGGCATCACAAGATTGGATTTGGCTTAAAATGTGTAAGAATAAAAGGTTTAATTTAATAGCTTTAGCAGCATATTGCTAGGTCTATACAGCGCTAAAACCCACAGAATCGCCTAACGTGATAATGAAATACAGTTACGAATATACGAATATACAGTTATGAAATACGAAATGATGTTCCAAAGTACGTTGTCTCACGAAACGCACAGACTGTCCATTAATAATAACAATTATATTAATATAGAAATTTATATAAAGGCCCAGTAAAACTAAATCTCTTTCTGAAAATTTCAATTATTCCAAGGAAGAAGATTTTCAGTTGGTGAGTGATAATAAGGCAGTTAAATCTACGAACCGCTGAGTTCGGTTAATTAATATTAGTGACGGCTCAAGCCAAGTAGTAATATATACTGAGACGCAAAAAATGTAATTTTCTAATCAAAAAGTCCGCTAGACAGAACGCACATAACAATGTACTTTTAAATCTCCTATGGGCTGAACGGCAATCTCGCACGTCGGAATTCTCGAGGATAGCTGCGAACTCACTAATAATAATAATAATAATAATATTGCACTTGATAAAGCGCCCTCAGAGAACTTAATCTCTTTCTAGGCGCTTTACATTTGCTGCAAAGTGATACGCAATAGAATAGTAAGTAAAATCATGTTTGAAAAACAAACAAAATGAATAACATGGTTAGGGGTTACATGCACTGGGTCAGCATGCAAATGTGGTTAGTGGCAGCATGAACAGTGTCAGCACGCATAAGCACATCGAGGACGAATCACAAGGACCCACTAAATGCTGTCCTAAATAGGTATGTTTTTAAGTTTCTTTTAAATGCGGTCAGGTCAGGGGATGTTCTGATGCAGGTCGGGAGGGAGTTCCAGGCTGTGGGAGCATACGAGCTAAATGCACGGTCTCCAAAGGATTTAAGGTTTGTACGAGGTATAAAAGTAGGCGAAAACGGATTGTCCCATACGGTCCTTGACCCACGCGACTTTTCACGTCAACGCTCGGTTCTATTGCTGGTCGTGCATTCTGAAACTCTACTTAAGGTTAAGTAGTAAATTCAATCCCACTTACCGTAGGTATCTCCGCTATCGAGCGCTGTCTTAGGGCAAAAGGAGCGAGGGCGTAAAAAGCTCTGCCACCCGCCCCGCCCCCCCCCGCAATCCTTCCAGCGTTCGAAGAGCCGCCACCCACGTCGATCTATCTTTGCAACTAGTCAGCATAAACAACCGTGACTCATTTGTCCCTGCCTGCGTCCGGGCGGCGTAGGCCAATTACCAAGCGAACGATCGGCTATCGAGGCCGCTCGCTCGCTCGCTCACGCGCGCGCATTCCGAAGTCTGCCGCTGGCTCGCAAGCTAAGCCGGCCGAGCTAGCGCCCGTGGCCCCGTCGCCGGTCTGCGGCGGACGGCTGGACACTTCTATCAAAGTCACGACCGCTTTAGATAAACCGCCCGATTTCACGAGCGCCGCCTGCCGGCGCCGGAAGCTTCGCTCCACGAGCCCAGCAGGAGGCTTAGCTGGAGAGGCTAGCGCAGGCCGACGAAACGACCGCACCGGAGGCGGCGCTCCGCGTCCAGCGTAGCTCAGGGCGATGGATAGACGTGGCAGCAAAAAGAAGCCGGCGGGAACGCGAGCGTCGAATCGAATCGGGGATGGGCTCGCTCGAGGCGGCGGCGGCGGCGGCGGTGGCGGCCTGGTGACGTCCGCCGCTACAGCGTCCGCCGCGCCGGTGTCGAAGTCCGAGCGAGCGGCAGCGCTGCTGCTGCCGCTCGCTCCCGTGGCGCTGCTGCTACAGCCGCCGCCGTCGCCGCGGGAGCGACCACGGCAGACGTGGCTAGAATAATAAACACTGCCCAGCTTGGGGCCTACACTGCTCGGGCAGCATCGCCGAGTGGCAGGCGGCAGAGCTCCGGCAGCCGGCCGGCAGTCGCCCACAAACGCCGCCGCCGCCGCGATCGTTGCCCTAACTCCTTGCCTCCACGCCTTAGCTCCGCGCTTTCCCGCGCGGCGCTTCCGCCGTTAGAATGCCACCGGCAACGGACAGACGCGCTACCGAGCAGCTTGACGAGGTCGCCTCGGTTCGCCACCTTGAGTTTTGGGTTAGTCTCAAATGAGGCTCTTGGCTTTCAAACTCATCTTCTATTCTTGCTCAGAAACGGCATCAAAGCGGTTCCGGCGGAAACACGAGCAAACTGGTGCGGCCGCCGAACCGGGCGCTCAAAAGTTGGCAATGACATTCAGCAGTATAATACATTTGTATAGCTACGGCCATCGCTTTACCTGGACTTGTCAACTTGTCAATCGAATCTTTTAATTTTTGGAGAAATTTGAAGTGGGCGGTGTACGATAAGCTCGAGGAAAACAGCAGAAAAAGCCGGCAGCATCGTCGTTGAAAAGCTCGAGATGGGGACAGCGTGACATTAAGGGCGATAGATAGATAGATAGACAGAGAGAGAGAGAGAGAGAGAGAGAGAGAGAGAGAGAGAGAGAGAGAGAGAGAGAGAGAGAGAGAGAGAGAGAGAGAGAGAGAGAGAGAGAGAGAGAGAGAGAGAGAGAGAGAGAGAGAGAGAGAGAGAGAGAGAGAGAGAGAGAGAGAGAGAGAGAGAGAGAGAGAGAGTGTGACCAGGTTGGCAACTTGTAGGATGCGATTGCAGGTAGGTGAGTAATTGACCATAGTAACAAACACTCGTGCCTACATGGTTATAATTAGGTATCTCTGAGTGAGCGGCAGACCAGAAGCAGGTACGTCAGGCAGGGAAAGGTCACACCTCACTGCAGTCTACCGATCAATGCAGGCAACAATGGCTTACTTAGCTTTGCATCGGCATGCATTTGATAATGCTTTTGCGAGACGAGCACATGCTACTATTATTCGTTATTATTAATACAACTGTTAGTCGTATTATTACTATTATTATTACCACTGGTATGCTTCTTTGATCGTGCTTCCTTTACACCATAAGTAAAGTGCCTGGAAAGGGTTTGAATTATCTGTGGGCGCTATACAAACATAGTGTCATCATTGTTATCATCCCCACCCGAGTATCGCCTTTCTCTGCCTAGCGTGCACCTTACCTTCTACGCGCCTGCCGGTGGCTCTTGGGTGGCTCTGTCGCCATTTGTCAAGGATTTACACCTCTCGCAGAGAGCTCTCGTACTCTATGTTCTCGCGGTACCATTTTAGCACAGCTACTTTACTGGCCGTGGCCCGTATCTGCTCGCCTGCTCATTTTTGGTGAGCCTCCTTCTGAAAGCGTTTAGCTGAGCTGCGTCTACGTCAAGCGGAGCTCTTACCACCTTTCCCATTACGGCATATTGCTCCCGGGTACGCGACTGACAGATGAGCGGCTAAATTCTGGAAGCTATTTTTATTTGGCTTAACCGCGTTACCAGCATTCCAGCGCCACCCTTGACCTTAATGGACATAGGCTACTTGATTGGCAGTGCACTCTGCCACCAGTGGAAACGGCCAGCGATCTCAACAAGGCATCATCGATCAGTCGATCCATCCGATGAAATGCGGAGTTAGCGCATGCAATGTCGGCTGGATCAGCAGGGTAGAAATGCAGGTGCACTGGTGGACATACTTGTCTATGCTTATCCATATACCTGCACAAACACGCGCGCGAGCACACACACACACACACACACACACACACACGCGCGCACACGCACACGCACACGCACACACACGCACACGCACACGCACACACACACACACGCACACGCACACACGCACACGCACACACACACACACACATATATATATATATACACACACGTGCGCATTTATCTTCACCATACTCATATAAATGCAGTCAAACGAATCTAATACACGAATCTAATCTAAGTGTAGACGTAAAATCTCTCCGGCCAATGGCTATGCTCACAAGGGCTCCTACGGAACCGAGGCTACGGAACCATTAATCTTGACGAATGGGAATTCGCGTTGAAGGACCGGAGAAAGTATTCCTACGAGCGTTTGTTGCATTTGCTTCATTTTCTCTGGGTCCAGCCTACCTATTAGGTTTACTCGCCGACCAGGCTAAGCATCGTACCACCTGCTTTTCGGAATCCAACTGTTTACCCGTACCTCGTACGAATCTTTAATCCTATGGAGACCGTGCCTTCAGTTCGTATGCTCCCAAAGCCCGGAACTCACTACCAACTTGCGTCACGACATCTCCTGATTGACCACATTTAAAAAGAAGCTAAAAAAGCATCTATTTTATAACAGCAGTCAGTGGGTCCCTGGGATTTGACCTTGATGTGCTTATACGTGCTGACTCTGTTGCGTGCTGCCACTAACCACACTTGCATGCTGACCCTGTGCATGTCACTCTTAACCGTATTATTCTTGTTGCTTATTGAGCATGCTACCACTAACTATTCAATCTTTCTTCCTTTGCAGCAACTTTAAAATGCTTAGAAGGAAATTGAGTGCCGAGCTGGTTTGGTCCAGCGGTTAAGGTGCTCGCCCCGACTAAGGTCTGGCTGAGGTCGTGGGCTCGAGCCCTAACGCATATGTGAAGCGCCTGAATTGAGACTAAGTTTTCTTGCGGCGCTATATAAATTAGTTATGTTTTCTCAGAAGGCGCTATATCAAATGTATTAATGTTATTAATATTATTATTGCTTATAGTGGGCCGGCATAAATCGTGGTTTTTATGCGTTTACTTACATGATATATGCGACAGTGAAAGTTCATTTCGACTTAATGCGCAAGCGTAGGCCTCCTAATTTATGCTCGACCATCCGTCCATAAAGCTCTCCATATAAAATTTAGTACCGAAGAGGTATCCGCTGGGGCGGGTGTGGTGAGCTAAATCTAAGTCGACGCTCAATGACAGGACGAACAGAGCGCTGCTGGGCGTAAGTGAGCGAGCCGTCTCAGCACATTCGCCAACATAATACATCTCCTTCTGCAACTCCCAAAGCTGATAGATTCGTTTTTCTACAATGGTTTCTCTTGGGAAAGTGCTGCGTTGCCGTCGTAGTGCGACTTTCTGGCCTTCATGCTACTCACTTCCTCCGCCTTGTCTGGGTCACTTGCTCTGCCATCGCAAGCCATGCTTGCCATCCGCCATCTGCTGCTTCGCCATATTGCCCTTCTTTTTCTTCCGCTCCCCATCGCACCCCGTCGCACCCTCTCGCACCCCTTGAACCCCCTCGAACTTCACCACTCTCAACACGTCTCCTCTCGAACTTCCTTCCACACTCTGTAGCAGTCGGTAGCACTCACTCGCACTCCCTCACACTCTCTCATACTCTATCGTGTTCTCTCGAGTTCTCTCGCACTCTCTTTCCCTTCATTAGTCTTTCCCAAATCCCTCTATACCTTGGGCTTTTTGTAGCTTTGCCGCCGCCCTCCGTTATTCGCAGCTGCTCAGCCAGTTTTGCCGCGCCACGAGATTATTAGCTGCTGCTCAGGTTCTCTCTCGCGCGCAGGCAGCATGCGCCTGCAGCTGAACTCTATTAGCGAATACCGATTGCAGATGCTCGAAGCAAACAAACTGCCCGCAACTCTTCTCTGTACACACCTGCTTTCTGGGAACCATCGTCGTGGCTTCGCCCACACTCGGGCTTGGCAGGCGTAGTAATTGAATGGACTGGTGCATAGCTACGTGTAGGCGGGGCACTCGGAGAGTTTAAATGTCACCCTTTCAGGCAAGTGCTCGATGGATCCATCAAGCTAACAAAGTGCTTGATCGACGATGCAGATAAGAAGACGAGAATGAGTGCCGTGGCTGTTTAACAGAACTAATACAGTCTTGCGGCATCGGTTGATGGCAGCCGTTCCAGAGAATGCAATAAGAGTAATTACGTTGAATATAGAACAATATGACAATACTATGTCAGAAAAAGCAACCGGTGGTGTCCGGGCTCCAGAGATCCGCAGCCGCAAATCGCGAAGCTTCAAGAGGCCTCGCGAGGCCTCGCGAGGCCTCTCTCTGCCACTTGAGATAGCGAGTCAGTCTGCCAGAGCTCAAGGAAGCGAGCCATTGATCGCTTCCCAACGGGTCAGTCACGAAAGAGCTCTGACAGGTGAATACAAGAATGACTACGCCCCAAACTACGCTTACCACAAGCATCTAATACTTGCTACAAGTTGCGGGCGACAAAAGAGCAACGATTGCTAGAGCTCAAGTGACTGAAGCTACCCTGTTACGTGGTTGAGACACAAGTTGAAAAATTCTCTGGTATTAACTGCTTGCATCTTTACTAAACAGTGCTTATTCCTTTATCGCCTACTCTGAGTGAAGGAGAATTAATAATAATAATAATAATAATAATGATAACACATTTGATATAGTGCCCTCAGAGAACTCAATCGCTTTCTAGGCGCTTTTAATTTGCTGCAAAGGAAGCACGGTCAAATGGTTTGCGGTAGCATGTTCTATAAACAGCAAGAATAACATGGTTAGGGGTGACATGCACAGGGTCAGCATGCAAGTATGGTTATTGGCAGCATGCACAGTGTCAGCACGCATACGAACGTAAAGAGGAATCACAGGGACCCACTGACTGCTGTGATAAATAGATGCGTTTTTAGTTTTTTTGTAAGTGTGGTCAAGTCAGAAGATGTTGTGACGCAGGTCGGGAATGAGTTCCAGGCTTTTGGAACATACGAACTTAAGGCACGGTCTCCAAAGGATTTGAGGTTTGTACCTATAGGTGAACAGTTAGATTCCGACAAGCTGTTGGCGCGATGCTTAGCCTGGTGGGAGAGTAGATCTGATAAGTAGGCTGGACCCAGAGAATGAAGGGACCTAAAAGTGAGTGACAAAACCTTGATGATGCGTTATTTGACTGGAAGCCAGTGCAGGTCGACGAGAGGTCGTGGGATGTGGCAACTGCGATGCTCACGAGAGACAGGCCTAGCTGCAGAGTTGTGCACCAGCTGTAAGTACCTGAGTGCACAAGACGGTAGACCAGCAAGCAGTGAGTGGCAGAAGTAAAGAGGCGATGTCAAAAATGGATGGACTAATTTAGATGAAGTATCCCTGTCTAAACAAGTCAGAATTTTAGCAATGTTATGTAGCTGAAAGTAGGCAAGATTTGACTGGAGCGGATGTGGTTGTTTAATGAGAGGTCACTTTGAAGCATGATACCTAGATTTCGTGCAGATTCAACAGGAGTGCTTACTACTTCATATTTCTACATCAGGGCTGCCGTAATTTTAAGGGAGACTGAGGTAGAGCATCCATGAAGAGACACTCCGGCTATGATACATAATAGCGGCTGCCAGACACATCCACGTGGTCCTTACGAGCTAACGATAGAAGACCCAACTCTGAAAACCAATCATCTAAGCAAACCTTCTAATGCCTGTCTCGAGGTAACATGTAAGCCATTTCTATGACAACCTAAATTAGAAAAATACTGCAAATCAAACAAATGAATTAAATAAATAAATAATTACCTAAATGAAATTTGTCGCGCTTTATTTATCATTTCCAGCTTATGCGCATTCCCGCAGTTCAGTTAGGAATCGGCCGCGGCGCGGCCGTACGAAGCTGTCACGTCAGCATCCGGATCGCTTCCGAAGATTGTATGTCGACTCCACCAGCGATGTTCGCCCAGAAATGTCGTATTACTGGCAACGGCTACACGGTGCGAATTAGATAATAGGGGATCGCTAAACTACTAGCAGCTGGCAGGCCTTACGCTCATAGAACAGCCCCGGATAATCCGCGTCGGCGGCCTCGCCAAGGCACGAGCAACCCGCGTGCGCTTTAGCCGGACGACCACCGTGCGGTTGCTTTTAGGGCACAGGTGGCGCCAGCTTTTCCGGATGTCGCTCGCCGCCGGAGTGCAAAAGAACTTGGATTTGGCAGCGGCTGAAGCGCCGCCGCCGCCGCCTCCTCCGCACACGTGCACGAACGCATGTGCGTTCGTGCGCTCGCGCACGCACACGATTTTGGCGAAATTTCTCAGTCTTTTCAGTGCTGGCAAGATGCTAAGCTTAAGGTCTCTTGTTCATTCGTTCCACTCGCCCTCGCAAACCAGCACGGTCGGGAACCACCAAGCGGTCATATCTCTAGCCGCTATCTACGCGTCCAGAGCGCGGGTGTCCGCTTGCGCACCGGCGGCGCCGTCGACCGTAGCGGGACGGGAGTAGGATGCAGAGCGCTCGCGATCTGCATCCTGCACGCGATCTAATTGGTGTGTCCCTCGCGGAGCCACAGTAGAGCATTGTGCTGCATTGTGCATCGACTGGGCGCTCGGCGCGCCGCCGCCGAAGCGAACGAGCGAGATCGCACTAATCGACTTCGGGGTGCACACAGACAGCCCCGGCCGGACCGCCGCCGCGTACCCGAGTGCGGTCACGTGCTTCGCACCAGTCCAGACGCTGAGTTCACGCACCCTCCGGAGCTGGAAGAGGAGAGGCGAGCGACTCGCATGGCTTAATTGGATTGGCCAAAATCTCACATCAAACAGCCAATACTTTATTCGGTTAGAGCCGTGGCCTCTCGCTGGGCAGCGCAGACATCTCCGGGCCGCGGAGAGCAGAGAGCGCACGCGCGCGCGCCTCGCGATTTGCCGCTGCCTTCACCACCTTGGCTCACACCTTCACTGAATGAGTAATTGTAAGTGGGATACCTAACCTAATTACGACTAATCAGTGCCATGCTGTTCGCTCCGCGGCGGCGAGTATTTTTCCAATTTCGCCCATCAGCGCGTCCTGACTGATGCCAGCCCTGCGCACTGAAGGACCCGCAGCCGACCGCCGACGGAGGCAATGGCTACCACATGTCGGCTGCTTTAGCTCCTACAGCTTCCTGCTCAAGCTCGAGTCCGCTGCATCCGCTCGCGCTCCCGCCGCAACGTCTCGAAGGAGGCGGGGCGTCACTCACGCTGCTCCAAGAGCGCCGCCACCTGCAGGGGGCGAGCGGCACGCTTTGATGTGTCGCGGCCAGCGCCGCCGCGACAGTCGCAGGCCGGTCGCGGCGTGGGAGTGAGAGGCAGCCGGCCATCCGGGTCATCAGAGCGCTCCGCGAGTGCGGCAAAGCCAGCTCCCGCGCGGCGCGCTAGGTGGTCGCGATTTTGAAAGGTCCGAGCGATGGAGGCGACGGCGACGCGCTCGACGCGCAAGGCTCCGACGCCTAGAGCATTTCCTCGGGACAGCGCGAGGAAAGGCTGCGCGCGCGTGCGTTAAAAAACGCTCGCTGTGCGGCTTTCGCGTCCGGTCAGGACTGGGCCGCGAACGCGGCGCCTCGCTCTTAGCGGTGCTAGTCTCAGCCGACTCGCCGACGAGTCGACCTGCGACGCCCGAACCAGCTGTGGCCCTTCAGCTGAGTACTCGTAGCATCTGCTGCATCAATGCACGCAGGTATGCCGACAGCAGCAGCAACGCGGTAGCGACGACGAGCGCTCATAACTTAGCATATCCGGTCCGTATCCGTAATATGCAGACAGGTTTATTTACCAGCATCGGACGGTTGCAGGCGTTTAACGGAGGCCACGACGTGCGCCAACGGTCTGCGCTGCCTGAAGCGTCGGCTCCAACGCCGATGCTCCGAGTCTCGAATCCTGACTCTCGCCTCTCTCAGGGCGCCGGCCTTTTATTCAGCCTGGGTGATAAACTAGCATATGGTCGCGTAGTCGCACAGAATACTATCTAGCCACCGTAATTCGGCCGGTTTAGCTGGCACCGCCGTTACGCAGGCGCAGTCGTCTCCGTCAGTCTGCGCTTCTCCGCTGTCGCTCGCGGCTTCGCTTCGAACTCCGACGGCGCGCGAACAGGACGCGGCTCCTCGACAGCGGGCGACGCTTCGCTGGGGCGGCTCTCTTCAAGTTGGAAGAGAGCCAAAAGGACACGCTCGTCTAACGACGGGCGCGCGCTGCAGCTCACGCTCGCTGCAGCGAGCGCGCGCGCGCGCGCGCGCGCTCGCTGTAGCGAGCCGCATCCAGGAAGCGATACTAACTTTGACCGATCGCTTCGCTAGCTGCGAGCGAGTCTCATTGGACGAGCAGCATGGCGCATGAGCACCGGTCGACCTGCCGCAAGCGGCCGCTCACGCTGGAGCGCGATCCGCTTGCGGCTAAAATGCCCGACAAATGGCGATGTATGCTCGACGGAGATGAACGGGCGCTGCAGATTCATTCGAGGTCGCTGGCAGCCGTCAGCTGCCGTGCTTTCGTTGCATCGGGTGATCGGCTGCAATCGAGAGAAAAGTTTCAGCGGTCCGGCCTCGCAGGCAGATTATCAGAGCATTGCTCGAGCGGTGCGTTGTTTTTGGGACGCATCGCGTACCCTATCACGGCCACCGGGCGAGCAATTATAATGATGATAATAATAATACTGTATTTGTGTAGCGCCCTCAGAGTACTGAATCTCTCTCTAGGCACTTTACAGATGCTGTAAGGAAAGCGTGACCACAAGATCAGTAGGGTCATTCGCAGGGCCATCAAACATGACATTGTGTGATGTGACATCCACAGGGTCAACATTTAGGTACGGTTAGTAACAGCAGACACAGCGTCAGCACGCATAAGCACACACAGGACGAATTACAGAGACCAACTAAATTCTGTCACTGAGTAAACGACGAGCATGCCCACATACTCAGAGTCGTCTTTGGTTGTTTAAAATACAGCTTTTAATGCCACCAACTTGCTGTTTATACGCAACCTTTACAATTCTCTCGACGAAGAAAATCAATCGCGTTTCACCGTCGTCCTTCTTCTGTGTCCCTGAATGTGCTTGCTGCAAAAGTGGTCAACTTAAGCAGACAGATAATTGCGAATGTACAACTCGTGGCCGGGAAAAATTACAGGACATTTCTTATCGGTTCTGCTTCTTTGTCAGTCTCTGAGCCAATTGCTACTAGCGCGACAGACGAACGGCTTCAGCTACGGGAATCCGTCCTCGGCTCGTGTGCCTTCCTCCTCCTTCAGTTCCTGCGACCCCGTTGTTGCTAACGAAAACGTCTCTCATTCTTTCAGCTTATGCAGCATTTCTTGAGCCACTCTGGCTGAATGTTGCTTGCGAGATCGCCTGTAACTATCAGGTTTTAGTGATGCTTGATCTTGATTGGTATCCATTTAAAAATCCGTTGGCTGCGACTTTAAAATATAACATTAATTCTAAACCATTTAAAAAATGCTGAAGATCACACTTTACACTAACCGGTCAGACTTCCAGCACGCTAACTCAGCCATGCCAAACGAATGCACTGGAAACAACAGAACCGCGAGTCACTTCGAGCGTTGTGCACAGAGAGCGAAAGCTGATGGCTGCATGCCACGGCTGCCCCTTTGAAAAACCCATTTAAGTTCCAATTTGTTGAAATATTGTTATAATATGTCATGTTATAATATGTATAATTTGTTGAAATATATCTAGCATGTCAATGCTCATTCTCAACTATGAGTGTGCAAATTGCTGCTTCGTATAATTAATAGTAATTATAGTATATCTGTATAGCGCTCTCAGGGAACTAAATCCCTTAAAATCTCAAATCTCTTATGCGCTTTAATGATGCTGTAAAGACAGCATTACCCATTATTCTTGGTAACATCCACAAGCAGCAGGCGCAGTGTCAGTGGGTGCATGCACACGAAAGACGACCCACCAAATGCTGTAATAAACAGGTGCGTTTTAATATTCTTTTTATATGTCGTCATGTCAGGGGACATTGTGACGTGCGTCGGTAGTGAGCTCCAGGCTTTGGGAACATACGAGCTAAAGGCATGGATCTCCAATGGTTTTGAGGTTCGTACGCGTTATAGCTAAATGATTCGAGTCAGAACAGAGGGTTGTGCAATTCTTCGCCAGGCGGGTGCGTGTATCTGACAAGTAGGCTGGGCCCACAGAATGAGGGAACCTAAAAGTAAATGACAAAACCTTGAAGTCGATACGCTGCTTCATCGGGAGCCAGTGCAGGTCGCCGAGAAGTGGTGCGATGTGGCAGCAGCGACGCTCACAACAGATGAGCTGCAGAGCTTTGCACCGCCTGTATGCCCCTGATTGCGCAGGCCGGTATATGCATTGTACGTACCCTTCATATGCAGATTGATAATTTATCTTTCCCGCTGTATACTTACCATTGCTTTACCGTGATTTAAAGACTATAAAAAAACCGCCGTAAAGTACTGGCGGTATATATGATGTCAGTGACTGTGACTAAAGGACTCACGGACTGACTAACTAACAAGCCCAACTTGTTATATGGGTAGAAATTGAAAACGATAACTAAGCTCGCGGCAGAGCTGATCATCTAAATATGAAGCAAGAGAAAAAGATAACATATATACAGCGCCATTTACGCAATTCTCTCTGGTTCGCGGACGCAAGTGCTATACCCGAGTTACTGGTAATCGTTTTTGAGACTACAAGAGCGAAAATACGTGCATTGTTGCGGAATGATGAAGTACGATTATTTGAAGCTGCCATAAGTTTTCGTGAGCTCGAGACCTGCGGTGCAATTTACAGCGCCTGGACAGAGACAAAAAGGGAATGAAATGCAAATTAATTCTATTGTATTTGTAATTAATTTAAGTTACAAACAATTCCACGATTTGGTAGGTATTTGCTTTTGCACAAATCTACCGAAGACCGTCTGCAGTGGCACGAGGAGCAGATCGTTTCCCCATCGTGCTGGGAACAACTTCGAAGCCTCCCTTCTGGTCCGCTTCACTAGCAGTTAAGCTGTCTAGAATCGTCTTAGTCTAAGCTGTCTTCCGCTCCTAGCACAGGACTTAGAGCCTCGGCTTTAACCGACTACTTACCGGCTTACTTCGCCGAGTCTCAAGGTGCTGCCTGGACAAATGCGTGCGTTTTTCAATTCTAAATATGGCACTGGGCTGCAACCGTTACGTCAGCGACCAGAGAGCGTATTCGCTGCTCCACTTTAGGCGGTACGGCCGAGGGGTGGGAAGTTATGCCGCTAGTTCAAGCAAGTGGGAGTAACTCCGGTGAGCGATCCTCCAGTACGTCGCCAAGCTTCTTTAATTGGCTGACTGCGTGCGAAGAATTAAGCAGCGCCAGCAAACGAAGCGGTGACTTTAAAATGAGGAACGCCAGAAGGCTGTCTACCATTGAAAGGGTAGCAAAAAGATTGCACTTCATATTGACTGGCCTCAATCAGCCGCAGGAAGCTGAGAGCTGACGCTGAGCAGACGAGAATCTAGATTTGACAAAGGCCAAATCGAGTAAAAGCTCACTGGTTATAAAGGAAGAAAGGTTAGGAAGGACTAAAGCTTCGCTTTGAATTATTCACTGAAAGAGAAGAGAGTTTAATTTGCACTCATCATTGCCATCACAATCGAGCAATTAGTGTAGGCACTATCCTTTACCGGATGCACTGCTTGAAAGAAAAAATTAGCCGGCGGGGGAGGGGGCCGGGGGGGGGGGCTGAACTGTCAGCCGCAATTATGTAGCTCTAAAAAACACATGGAATATCCCATGCCGTTGTAGTATTAGCAGAAAAGCAAGCGGGTCCCGGTGGCTGCAGGACCTACCGACGATGACCAAACAGAAGAGCTTGCTACTTGGCTGGAGAGCTTGCTACTTAGAACTAAACCTTGAACGGTATCCTATTTAAACAAACACTTGCCAGTGGCTTCCACGCCCAAGAAAATCGCAGGAGAGACAAGGTCAGCTGAATATAGGTAGAAAGTCTACAGAAAGTTCCCGAATCTAAAGCAGTGTAAATAAGGTATCGTCGCAAAAGAGATGTGGAAGAGAATTGACAGTCTGGCACTTGAACAGCAACGCCTCTGTCGTGAGCAAACTTCGAGTACTTATTTTCCATCATCATAGAGTTCGGAAGTCACAGCCAATTGCAAGAGATAAGATCAATAACCGCCAATGCCTAATTCGCACGTAAGAGATTGCATGATGCCGTCACCAAAGCCTAGGAGTGATATTCATCTTTTGAGCAGCCTCAAGTTTGCCGTCTTCTCTAGTGAAGTAATGGCACTGTACTTAATGCTAATTTAGCTGCGAAAATCCAATCTTAAGGAAGATTGTAACCAGGAAAGCCTTGGTAACAGACTATCGTACGCCGCATTGGGAACAGCCCAGTGTGGCGCCGATATAGAGAAACTGGGTATTGAGAAACTGGGTATTGAGAAACTGGGTATTGAGAAACTGGGTCTTGGGGCGACCTTGAGAAGGTCAGAGTGGTCGTGCTGACCTGTATCCACTATTGACACGGTCAACTAGTTGGCATCGCATGCTTTGGCTGAGCTAGAAATGGCAAACTTTTAAGTTTCTCACATGAATAACTACTCCGACTTGGTAGAGAGGCGATTAAGCAAAGACAGAGGCAAACCTTGGCCATCGTAAAATAGTCAATCTTAGCAAAAGACGATCGAGCGAGGCTGCCGCGGTCTGCCCCGAGTCGATGCAGTTTATCTAGGTAAAGAGGCCAATGCTAGTTGGCCTCCTGACCTATCTATGCCTGGGCCACTCGGCCTGCTTATTGACGGCTGACGATTGCTTATAAGCGGCACCGTTTTTGGCCAGCATTCCTAGACACGATCCTGAAAGGTTAACTAAAACCGAACCAGAGAGTGCCCAGCCGCTTATCGAACCAATTTTGGCAGCGGTCTGACGAATGCTGTCACTGGCAAGCAGTAGAAGTAACCTATCCCATTGATACGTCCTAACTCAAGCAGCAGCGAGCAATTGGTCCAATGCCAGCACCAGGCGATCTGGCTACGGATCGCTGACCATCGAATCGCATCATTGATCAGACCTAGACGGCACCGGATCTTCCTAAAAAGGGCAGATTTTAGGTTTCTTTTACAGCTCAATAGCTGAGCATGATATATTCGATTTGAAACGAAGGGCATATATCATTCTTCACGAGCGAATCCGGCTTGAAGTAGGCACAGCCGATGTAGCTGGTTTGGATGACTCGGACCTAAAGGAGCTGGATGTAGTAGAAACAGAGCGACGGCTTACACTTATGCGTGCGTGAATTAGCTGTCCAAGTGATGATACAGCCCACATAAAGAACGAGCAGTCGTTAAGGACTGAGAAGGCCTCGTCGAGAGCGAGAGCGGAGCACTTGCCCAGTTTGACGGAATCCGAAGACTTAGATTCTATCAGTGAAGAGTTATTAAGACAAAAACGCATATAGCTGTGCCTGCCGAGACGCCGAGCTGTGCGTGCCAGACTGACAAAAGTGCCCGATCCGTTCAATAGAAAGATACTAATTGAGTACACCAGGACATTTCAATGGATCTATTCTTTCTCATAGGTTTTCAATGGGCTTCTCAGGGAAGACACTTTAACGAGTATGCCACGCTAGTGCATGAATTGAGTTGGAGCAACAACCATCAAAATACCAAACATGACAAAATACTAGATCCCCAGCCCAAAATACTAGATCCCAGTAGGCCCAAACACGACAACCGATCTGATGACTTTCGGAAAAAACGGGCAGTGACACAATTCTATGCATGATTAGATGGATGAGATGTACACGACTAGATGGATGAGATTAAATAGCATACAACTTTGCTAGTCAAGCTGTGGTCGCTCAGCGGATGCAAACCAAATTTCTTGCGCACTCTGACTTACATGGCTTGCCACGGCTCAGTTTTTCATGTAATGTTTGAGCTGCTAAGATAGTATAAGATACATGGCGTCCGGCAGCCTATGAAAATCAATGAGCTCTCTTTTTCTCTGCTGTTGGACTTCGGCGGATTTTTTTATTTTTCACTGACTCTCGACTGGGACATTCGAACTCGCTTCCGCAACACATGCACACACGTGTAGTCTATCCTTCCACAACACATGCGCACAGGCATAATGTGTCCTTCCACAGCACATGCATATATGTACAGTCTTTCCTTCCACAACACATGCACACAGGTATATAGTCTGTCCTTCCCATTTCCAGCGGTGCTGCAAATTCCATGTTTCGTACTTATTTTGACTGTCCTATTGTCACAATTATTTTACTTTGCCGCATAAAATAAAGGCTTTCAATCAGCAAAACATAGGAGCTTAGGCAAAAAAGCATTACTTACCTAAGCTACTGATATGATAGTGTTATACAGCGACGAGCAAAGAAATATGTCAATGAGTAAGGCTCACACCAAGTACATTGTTTTTGCTTGTCCGTAGTACCTCGGAGCACTATCAAGGGAACTGATAGAAAGCTTGCTTAGTCCACAGAAAAATATTCTAGTTGAAATGGTGCTGGAGTCGTACATCGTGTAGTAACGACATGAGTTTCTGGTATTTTGAAAATGAGAAACAAACCTCCTCAGGTAAAGCCTCAAGAGCTAAAGCCTCAAAGCAACGGACCGGCAACGGACCGGCAACGGACCGGCAACGGACCGGCAACGGACCGGCAACGGACCGGCTGACTTTTTTCCACTAAAAAACATCTGCCGCCGGGTATAACGGCCTATTATAGGATAGGGCATTACTACAAGTTGTGAATAAAAAAACCACTTCAGCATGCATTTGCGAGCGAGGTAGCCTTTGTAACTGGGGCGAAGTCCTACGCGAATTCTGTGGTCATTTTCTCGGAGACAATTCAATTACCCGCCGCTCTCCCTCGAAGTTTCTAGTATTCACGCAAGGGTTAGGGAACTTGATGGGCAAGTCCGGCGAGTCAACTCCAAAATTTACGTTCCTACTAATAATTTAAGTGTAGTGGCATTCAGAGAAACAGAAACGTGGAAGAGAATCAGCTTGCGGACCAATGCATCGATAGAGGGAGAGAGTCTGCAGGATTTTGTGATGGTAAGCCACTTCAAGTCACAGCGAGGATTTTACCAATTATTTCACTTCTCCCTGCAAAAAAGTCTCCAACTGAGCCCCGCATGAGTGCGATGGAATGCAATCGATGCTTTAGTCTACTTATAAAACCACTCTTCAACCAGGCTAGATATATCGCCACCCTCTCTTCAAATTCAAATCGCTTAGCAAGTTTTTGAAGCAACCTCAAGTCCTAGGATACTAAGCTTTTAGTCATGCTTCTAAGACCTGAACTTACTCCCTCACTGACGTCACGACATTCCCCGACTTGACATTGACATTGGCATTGACACTTGACCTGAAATTTAAAAAGAAGCTAAAACGCACCCGTTTTCTGCGAGTTTGTTGGTTCTACTAACTTGCTCTTTGTGTATTTATGCGTGCTGATACTGTGCACGGTACCACTAATCATATTTCGGTGTTGACACTTTGCATGTTACCGTTAACTATAATGTGCATGTAGATACTGTTCTTTTTTTTTTATTACAAAAGATCCTATGATCATGCTTCCTTCATAGTATATGTAAAGTGCATACACACATACTAAGTTCTCTGACGGGGCTAAGCAAATAAATTACAGTTATTATAATATTATCATCATTATTGTGTATTCTGTCCAAAAAACTTAGCGCATGGAAAGCTGTGCCTCGTGGCTACACCTTAACGCACGTCTCTCGGCCCACAAGACATTCTGCATAAAGGCACGTCTGCGGAGAATTCCAAAAGGTCGTGACCTTTCTCTCTCTCTTAAAGCTGGTGACGTGCACCACGTTCCCAGCCAGCAGAGAGAGAGAAGCGTGATTGAACAAGCTATAGGTGAATGATGTGATTGAAATAAGTGAATGATGTGATTGAACAAGCTATAGGTGAAGAACTGTGTCGGCTACTAAACACCTCAGCGCATTTTCCCGATGCAAGCGAGCATTTGATCGAGGCGAGCGATAGAACAACGCAAACTTTGGCAAGCACCCAATTTTAAAATAGAGTAGGAGAGATGACAGCATCCGATTGCCGATAAATAGTCTGCTCTCTTGCCAAATCGATCTAGCAGAAAGATTGCCAAAGAAATTTAATTTAGAAACTTGGATTGAAAGACTAAGTTTATTTTAATCCAATTCATATTGCATTTAATCGTGCTTCTCTTTTTTGCACCACAGGCATCGCATCCGAGAGAAAAAAAGTGAGGCTTCGTGTCTCAGTATACGAGCATCCCACAGAACTACATGATCCACGCTAATTTTCTCGCTGCGCGATCGTTTGAGATCTGATCCATTCATTCTCCATTGCTCAGCGTGTCTGGATGTTTCTTTAAGCGCACTACAGAAAAATTGCACGACAGCGTAAGTTAAACGTTGATTGGCACAAATCCATCTTTGTCCTTCGACCGTGAGGATGGAGGAAGATAGAACACTGAAGATGTAGCTGGAGTGGCCTGATGGCCCACTTCCAAAACATAGCTGCTCCAGTGCTTGGATGGCTAAAGAAACGATCGGCAGCTTATTCAATCGAACAAGACGAAGGTACTTGTCACTTGCATTCTATGGATTTATCCTATAAAATCAATGAACAGAAAAATGCTGAATCTGAGACACTGTCAAATTGTAAGCCACCGATTAAGCCAAACTCCTGCCACATCCGGCTGGGCATGCTGCCATAGCTTAAGCGAGGACACAGAAAACTGAACGTACCCTGACCCGGCTCCCTCGTGGCGATCGACTTAAACTAGCTCGAATATCCGATCTTAAAGCGGCCACAGGCCGGTAGGTGCCAAAAGAGAGTTTTGCCAAGGAACATATATTATTCTGGTAAGCTTTTGGTAAGCTATCGCTATATTCTGGTAAGCTATATTCTGGTAAGCTATCGCTGCATTCCGCATTGCAGCTGTGTGCCGAACATCCAGGTGCTGATGCTGAACGCTCCTCAAGGTAAACAGAACTGCATAAGTAAATAAGCCAATCATTCAAGGCAAGCCAAATGGACCCTCACCGGGGAGCTCATAGAAGACAACTGCAAAATACTTCTAGGAAACACTGCTTTTTTTCGTTTATCATCGTCGGCGGTTGCACTGCATTTTTAAGTTATACACACACACACACACACACACACACACACACACACACACACACACACACACACACACACACACACACATATTATATATATATATATATATATATATAATATGTATATATATATATATATAGATATATATACCTACATTAAAAGTACGTTATTATCTGTAGTTGCTAAATTTCAGTATGTCTGAGTAGTTTGTAATGCAGTCGCAAGTGACACGCAACAGCCATTTTGCACTATGCGACAGAGGAAAGGATCTCGTATAGACGTGCCTACGACATATGCACCTGTATATTTATGCACCTGCATGCAGTTATAGTGCCTGATTGACCACCGTGACGGCAATTCATTCTCCTTTACTGCCACGCGATGATGACTATGATGCAGGTACCCTATGGTTTTAGGGTCGAATGCCTGTGTGGTTGGCAAAGACAAACAAAGAGGAGCACACGGCCTTTTCTCAGATGACCCGACTTACCGGAGACAGTGCGTCGGTAGCCTGCCTTAAAGTCGACAGTGCGAAGGGTCACACTCAGGGACATGATAACAGGCAAGGCCTTTTGAAAGATCTGGTTGCCCTCTGATGTCCGATGCCAAGCACCGACAGCAGAGCTGTCCAGACATGGAGGTGGCTTCGTATGGAACATAGCCCATCATGGCAGGTGCAGATTTATGGAACACACTATTTTCATTGATGGCAGCAGCAGCATTAACAGCAAAGGCAGCAGCAGCAGCAGCAGTAGCAAAGGCAGCAGCAGCAGCACCAGCACCACCATCAACACAGCTCGACGATAGGAATCGTGCTTCCCTTCACTGTGCATGGAACAGACCGACCGGCTGATGCTTGCCAGCCGCAGACACAGCCTGTATTCTGTCGCACTGATCTGGCACTTGGTGCAGCAGCTCAGCATGTCAGCCTGTCGGTCTGCAGGTGTTTATACTGCACTTTCTGCTGCTGCTGCTGCTGGGAAAAGAAACATAGTAACACGATATCCGGCTCTTTGGGTGTGCGGCCGTTGGCGGCTGACACTGACTGTGTAGGTTTCGGCCATCTGTAGGGATGAGCAAGCAAGCAATCAGTACTCTATCTAGCAGCAAATATTTAGGGCGTACTGGATACTGGGATAGCGAAGCAGCAGCCATGCATTTGCAGCAATGGAACAGTAGCACGTTCCACGTCTAGCCCAAAATGTCGTCTTGAGGACCACCTAAAGTACCTAGTTTTTATCAGATTCAGTACTAAGAGCCAGACAGTGCACAAGTTGCCACGATTATGTGTCATTTGGCTGGACCAAGCCAAGAAGGATTTAGAGCCTAAAGCCTTTCGAGAGGATCCAGCCGTTCCTAGGAAGGCCAGGGGACATGTCAGGTAGCCAAGCTGCTCCAACATGTCCCTTTAATTCAGTACCGAGACAAAGATCGAGCTCATCGATTGGTTGCGCAGAAGCAATCAATTGCTATTGGTTCAAGTAGGGGCGCTCTCACCTCTACCTTCTCGTGTTTTATGTTATAATCTTAGAACTGTGACTTAAAGAGCCAGCACCCAGAATAATGGGATGCAGTGTTGATCGTGCTGTCCTACACTACGTGTTCCTGCTAGCAAGTTGTGCCGTTTTTCATCGGGTGCTGATCTATGAAGTTGTATCATTCAGCCAAATGGATTGGCTTGCCCTTAGACTTTAGCCAGGCGGTAAGGTCCACGCCAAGGTCTATGTGCATTTGGCTAGTTCGAATGAAATAGAAAGGTCCAATACGGTTCGATGGATGACCTTCTTAGTCGATAGGGCAAGGTCCAGGTCGGGTTAGATTAGACCAGGGTGCAACAGTAGACTCAGAATGACTTCATTCTCTCACGCAAGCTAATCTATCAAAACTACCCTTCAGTCATGCTGGGCATCGTACCACTCGCTCTTATAACTGGAGCCGCTTAGCTGTGCGTCGAACCAACCTCAAGTTCTATGAAGATGGAGGTGCCTTTAGTTCGAGTTCTCCTAAAGCCTGAAAATCACTCTCGACTGAGGTCACCATATCTCCTGACTAGGCGGCATTTAAAAAAGAGCTAAACAAGAAATCTTTTCCTCTCAGAATTTGCTGAGTACTCTCCTCGATATGTTTACACGTGTGCTGAAACTATCTCTAACCATGTTGACATGCTTCCTTTGTAGCATATATATATATATATATATAGCGCCTAGAAATAGACTTTGCTCTCTAGTGGCACTAAACATATGTATCACTATTATTATTATTATAATTACGAACACCAATATTGTCAGTGCATTTTTTTGCTGTCTATTACTACAGGTACATTACTTACCCCGTGAGAGATTAATAGTGGAGCAGAATTAATAGCAGACCAGTACAGAACTTGTGAGGGCGGGAGAGAGATAGGGATGGGGAGTTTGAGAGAGTGAGAGAGGAAGGGAGGGAGAGAGACAGAGAGAGAGACAGACATACAGTCAGAGACAGCAACAGAGACAGAGGGACAGAGAGAGTCAGAGAGAGTCAGAGAGAGAGAGAGAGAGAGTCAGAGAGAGAGAGAGAGAGAGAGAGAGAGAGAGAGAGAGAGAGAGAGAGAGAGAGAGAGAGAGAGAGAGAGAGAGAGAGACAGACAGAGAGAGACACAGTGAGAGATAGATAGATAGAGAGAGAGAGAGAGAGAGAGAGAGAGAGAAAAAAAGAGAGAGAGAGAGACAGAGAGCATCAGAAAAGCAGTGAGATAGAAATACCTCAAATAGTGTGACAGGAGCATTGATAGGAACAGTGAACTAGAAGAAATAAGAGAACACTTCCCCAACAGGAGAGCAAAAACGTAGGCACATAGACCAAGAGAGGCTGGTGTGAGACTGCTGTACAACGCTGCTAGGCACTGCGGGATGTTGTTAAGTCAAGTTAAAACTCGTAGCGCCAATCTAGTGGCTGGTAAGTTCGTAGAAACATGGGAATGTAAGGCTGGACTTGGGTTTGTTCAGACTTGCTGAAGCTTGCTGCTGTGCGTTCAGATTTAATGGATCGTTGGTATCACAAGCGTAGAAAATTATGGTCCCTCGGTGAGGATCTGATTCGGCACGAATATGTGCACCTAGTCCGTGTCCGTGTTGCTATTGCTAAATAAAGGAAGGCCTGCTATTTCAGTCTCTACATTAACTATAGGTACTAGTGTCAAAGTTTTCCAGATATTTTTTAGCTTTGGCCCCAACATGGATGCCGCTTGGATCTTGCGTGACGCGACGTTGTCGTTTGCATAAGCTTTCATACAATAGGCTAAACATAAGACCAACCTTCCTTCAGAGCAGCAGTACTGCGAATTCGGTTACTAAAATGGCTGGTGCATTTCCCTACACATCAGGCCAGTGATTTCTTCTTTTGCATGGAGTTGCTTTCTGGTATACGGTTTTGCATTCTCTCTTGACCCATTTCATTATGCATGACATGGAGGTTTTGCAGTTACTGCACAACACAAGGAGGTCAAACTAAAAGGAGTGCGACCGAAGAAACCACCATGTCGCCATGCGTCCTTCGGTAATCTAATTAAGAGCGAGTCTTGCGAGTAGCTTAATCCTGCCGCGGTTAACCTCAGTCTGGCCGTCTCGAGCTGGCTATGCCAGCGCTGAATCGGAGGGAATAGCTGCTGTTTCCATTGTTATCTCCTAAAAACCATTGAGTACTTTAGTCACGACATTCGCAGCGGCTGTGCACTTCGCTATATATCAGTCGAAAAGCCGCTGCCGAATTCAAAGATCCTCATGCAATCAATCAGAACGGCATCGCAGGACTCTTTCGTACACATAAAGCGAACGAATTGCAATACAAAAGGAGCTCCGTGGTGTCAGCGAGGCTGCGTCAGTTATGTAAACACTTGTCTACCGAGTGAATAGCAAAACGCAGCGGTGACGAGAACGTAGCCAGTTTTCTCTAGAGCTCCTTCTAAGCTGGTGGCGTGTAGAAGAGTGCTAAAATAACCGCCTGTGAAAGGCCGAACATTGGAGACCAATCGCTTGGTTTCTCATCCGGGGCCCATATGTTATCCAAATTGTCACCTCGTCGTTGCCTGTCCTTGGTGAAATTGAATAGTCTCCTTTTGGTGAATCGCGTCATTATTCATAGCTTTAACCTACAAGGCCCAAGTAATGTCTCACCTCATTAATAGTAATAACAATAATAATAATACAGTAGATTAAAAATGCAATACAAACCTTTTCATGAACTCGATTTATCCAAGGATGAACAGTAAGCTGTTTCTTTTATCGTCCAGGGACTGCTCCGGACAGGCTATTGTAATGCGAAGGTGTAGATTGTTGACTTCCACTATTCTGATGCAAATTGGGTATTTGTTACCTCAATATATTCTATTACTATATGATACTGCCTATTCTGATACTGCTGTAGATGTTGTCCTTCGCTGACACGTCTGCCCCACCTTTGGAAAGTTTTTCTTCTAATTTCGCAATGATGGCAACTTTTCTTTGTGAGCGAAATTAAAGCAGTTGCTATCTGATTGCGAACTGATTGGTGCATAGCCTGCGTGCGTGCCCACGTGTGTCTGTGCGCGTTCGCGTGTGTTCGTGTGCGTGCGTGCATATGTGTGTGCAAGCGTGTGGTGTATGTGTGCGTGTGTTGTGTGTTTGCGAGTGTTTGTTTGTGTATGTGCTTGTGTGTGCAGTAGGCAACTCTCCCGCGAAACAGGTGCTCAGTCCTAAATGTTTTCTTTTATTCATAGATGGACCAACACTTAGATATGTACATAATTACATGCTGTAACTGAACAGCGACTGGACGTTTATAAGAATATCGTGACCAAACAATGGGCTTGAACTTTCGACTGAAGTTCCTGAGTCCTTTGACTATACGCTTCATCACTAAAGCATTTGCGTACATGTGTCTGTCCAGATGTTCGTATTGAATGCCATCCACTTACATAGTATTTAAACAGTTTATAACTGCCCGAATCATTGTATGACTATAAAGTGACTAACGATTAAGCGACCCTAAGACTTGTGCGTCATCTGTAAGTCGGAAGTGCATCACAAAAGCCTCATCACCGATGTGGTTAAATCTGCTGCATGCGATTATTCATCCGATGGCAATTTCGTTGCATCGATACCAAAACACGCTTCACAAATCAGGGTTTTCCTTAACGTTAGTGGCAGCATCTCACGCGTTTACTCAGAGCTGCGAGAGCATCCGACCGTGTACGCCATGTATACAAGTATACAATGTACGCCATTTATTGGCGTTCGATACTTCTCAGCGACAAAGCTGCAGAGACGAACATGCCACCATTGATCGACTACTGAGCTCGAGAAGAAAAGTAACGGTCATATACATTACTTTTAAGAAATATCGTTAAGGTCCGGCGATTGCCTACACGCCCATTCTCTCGCGATGGCAGGCATGCTTGCATACACTGCTGAGGCTGGACAACCTCGAGGGCACGGGTCCTACCTAAAGGGCACGGACCGCCGAAGCTAAGGCTCACCTCTGCTTCAAACTCTGGTCCAGGTCAAGGGGACAGCTAGATACTTAGCTTACGTCTTTGCATTCATGCTCTAGTCTATGTCAATGCAGATCAAGATGGGCTCGATCAAGGAACTGCCCATGGCATTCCTTGATCGAGCCTCTGATTGGCCCTTGGCCGCTGCTGCCTGGGCAAGCTAACAAACCAGCTAGCCTTCGGCTTACACCGAGTCACCAAGAATGAAAGATAAGGCGTCATACGGAGCGCATTTAGGTGACCTTTTCTGAAATAGTTGGCTCGCTTGGGCGATCGCGGCGAGACCCGAGCGACGCTTGCGGGGCTGTCGGCGTGGTTGCTTAGCTACAAGCATCGAGGCATGGCTGCACATTTTAATCACCGAACCTTCGTGAGTAGGTACGGCAGCAAGCGGAAAAGGTAAGAAGCGAGTGACTCGCTGTCGTCACCACTTCCTGCAGGGAAGGAATGGACCATCTCACTACCCTCTCTCTTTCTCCCTCACACGCACGCACACACAAACACACACTTTCTCTTCCCCTCACTTAATCTCTTTCGCTCTCTCTTTCAGTCTTCCGTAGCGTAGCGTGCAGACTTTCGAACGCCAATAGGTGCTGCAAGTATATTTCATCGAAAGTAAACACGAGAGCGAGAGCGAGAGCGAGAGAGACGAGAGCCTCGCGCTTACAGAGAGTCGGAGAGTGATCGGCTACTCGGTAATGTCGGCTCTCTTCCGCCGGAAAAAAGACAGCTCGCGCGCAAGCGCGGCAATCTTGCCCGCTCGGCTCGCCGCTGCTGAATTGTCGCTAAAAATATTTGCGGTGCGACTCAAATGCACGCGTGAGCGAGCGCGCGCGCGCACTCGGGCGGAAGCGAAGCCGCGGAAACATCGGCAGCGGCGGCGTCCGAGCCGTCCTGGCCGGCGCAGCTGCCCGCGCGCGCCGGGCCGTCGCTCCTACCGCCGCTCATCCGCCGAGAGGCGACGATCGGTCTTTCGGGCGACGGCTGCCGACCACCATCTGGCGCCGCCGCCGCCGTCGCACAAGGGGGTAGCGTCCGCCAAACGCTTGGCTCTCGCGGCGGCGGCGGCGGCCGAGTCTCTTCCTCTTCCGGCGTCGGCGCGGCTACCGGCGCGGCGTCCGACGGATGGCGGCCGTCAGTGCATCTGTCCGGCCCAGGCGCCCTCCATGCGCCACACGCTGAAGGCGTAGCTGAGGCGCTCGTGCGCCAGGTAGCTGCAGTTGGCCTGCTTGTTGTCCTCCGCGTCGTCGTTTCGCAGCACCTGGTAGAGGAAGTCAATGTAGCGCGTGGCCAGCTTGAGCGTCTGTATTTTCGACAGCTTGTCCGACGGCAGCGTGGGGATGATCTGTCGCAGGTGAGCGAACGCCTCGTTGAGCGACTGAGTCCGCTGGCGCTCGCGCACGTTGGCCATAACGCGCTGCGTGTGGATGTCGTCGTACGTCTGCGCGCTCCGACGCTTGCCCTTCTGCGTGTACGACGACCCCGAGTCCGAGTCACCGCCGCCGCTCATGCGCCTCGCTCGCTTCCGTCGGCCGATCGGCTCGCCGTCCGGCCCCGTCAGGCCCGTGTCGTCGTCCGAGTACGAGTTGAGGCTCTCACTGTCGCCGTTGAGACCGCTGCTCGCGCTTGCCACAGGTCGAAGTGGCATCAGCAACTCCGTCATAGACTGCTGCTGCTGCTGGTGCTGCTGCAGCGGCGGCGGCGGAAGTCCTCCGTTGATGTTGCGACGGCCGACGTCCGTCAGCGAGTTCATATCGCGCTAGTCGCTCTGCAATGCAAGCCCGCCATTCGTCTGCCGCCGGCGACTCTTTCGACTAGCGGGATGCACAGCTTGCTTACGGACGCGCGGAATTCATAAGGCTAGCAGCCGACGCTGCAGTGCGAGCGGCGGCTTCGCGCGGTCGCTCTCTTTCGATGGTGCAGTGCGAGCGCGCACGCGCACGGATGGCAGCGGAAAGCGGTCTCGCTTGCGAGAGCTACTCACCCGATCAGCTACCGGGCCGGTTGTCCTCTCCGGCCGCCGATGCGCTGATTACTGGTAGTAGCACTCTGCAGGGATGCGCTCGCGCTGGCGTGCCTAGAAACGTGGGCTGACCCTTGTACGGCCAGTAACGAGCTGGCAGCGACGGTATTCCTTCGCGAGTGCGGTCTCTCTCGGCGTCTATCTTTTTTTCGAAAACCGGGAGGCGCCTAGATAGACGGGCGGTTGGGCCAAGCGCTTCGTTAGCACTGCTGCCGCCGCGGTCCACCGGCCAAATGGCGACCGGCTCTCAGACTGCGCAGAACCCAGTTCTCAGCTAGACGCCCTTCGGTCAACGCGCATCGGTTTCGAATTTCACGGGCGACCAATCAGAGCGGCCCGCGCTGCCCGCAAATCTATTGGGCGCGGGGCGGGCAGTCGCCGTGCCGCGCCGCGCCGCCCGTCCGTTGCGATAGGGTGCGAGTGCGGCGGCGCCGTCGGTAAACCGGCGGTCGCCGAGCCAGACTGACAGCTCGCTTTCAGACCGGGTGGGGTTGCAGGCGGCAGCGCGCAGACCGCAACGGGACTCGATCCGGCGTGCCGCCGCCGCGTTCTCTGGTGTGTCCTCGGCGAGATCGCGCGCGTCCGCGCGACGGTCTTCCCGCGTACCCTAATAGCCTCCGCAAGGCGTCGTCGGGCTATAGAAGCCTTGGCGCCCACGTAGGCCGACGGACCGCCAACGGACCACTCTGGGCATTCGGCTGTGGGGCCGCACAAGTGCGAAGCCAGTCGCACAAGTGCACTAAACACCGCCGGGCCAGCTGAACGCGAGCGTCGGGCGCCCCGCAGCAACTCAAAATTACTGAAGCGAGCGCGCTGGTGAAAAGGATGCTCAGTCCGACGCCACGCGCAGCTGGTTCACGCGCCTGCGCGCCCGCCTATAAAAAGCTGGACCCTGGCCACGAGCAAAATCGACCGAAGCGGCACTCGCTCCGATCGCTCTTTTCTTCGGGAGGGGCGATTGACCTAGTGCCAACGGCAACGCTGGACCGATGCGGTCGGAATTCGACCAGTTTGACGAGCGGTGGCGACGCAGTGTTGCACGCTTGTTTTCCAACATCTGTTTTCCACCTGCGTTCCACCGCGTCTGCTTTCATCCACTTGTGTGAGCGCGCGATCTCAGCGTCCGTGCTTTGACGACCGTGGACAGCGCTGGGGGGGGAGGGGGGCGCTGGAGCAGCCGACGACGGTCGCAGTCGAGGAATCGTGGGGGTCAGCGGTGGCGCGCGCGAGTCAGATTACCCCGAGTCGCGTCGCCGTCAGCGCGTGGCAGAGCGTACGAGGAGGACGCGTCCGCGGCTAGCTAGCACGACAGCGCGGCAAGTTGGTCACGTGATACTAAATGGTCGCTCGCCACGTGAGCCGCCGCCGCTACCGCTGACTGGGCCGCGGCTAGCGCGCGCCCGCCGCGGAGCCGCTGAGCGCGCGCGATCGGGCGCCGCCGGATGCGATGCGGCGCCCAACGGCGCCCGACCGCGGCGGCGGCTGGCGGTCGTTTTTATAATATCTCTTAATTACTGGTCACCTCCAGCGGCTCGGAAGTCAGCAGCAAGGTCACATTGGGCATCGGCGATCGCGACGGCCGCGGTGCCGCCGGGGCGTCTAATTTCTGGGGCGGCCGCAGAGAGCTTTCGGAGAGCTCACGTGAATTTCTCCGCCTTACAACGCCTTACTTAGCACGGCGAGACCGCCACCGCGCCTACCTCCCAGCTCACGTAGCCTTCGCAGCGGTCTGTCTGTCTGCCTGTAGTCTGGGGATGGCCGCTTTCGAGCCAGCAGAATTAAGAGGTTAGCGCTGCCGTTAGGGTGAATCGAATCGGTTTCCTCGGGCTCCGTCTAGTTCGATAGACCTCCTCCCTTCCTTCTAGGGTCGAGTAGCAAGGCAAGCACAAAGCTGTCACGCTGGTTTCAGAAACCATGGTCGCGACCCTGCGTCTACTAGGCAGAGGTGGGAATGAAGGTGATTGGTTACGTGGGCTCCGGCCAGCGGTGGTTTGCCTTCGCGAAGCGGTTTAGGATGCGCACCAAACGAGATGCAGGTCGCCGGATGTGATGTCGCTGGATGTTCGTCGAGTACGTAACTGTGCCGCTCGGGCAGCGACTTTGGGAGATGATTACTGTAGCACGGTCGGGCCTGTCTGCTGCACACTCCGACCCCGAGGGTCAATTGCTGGCAGTAAAACACTCGCTTGGAGGATTGTCTACCCTGAACAACGGCCTCTCTCACTATCTGCCAAGTGGATGGTTGTTGAATTACTTACTTAAAAACAGGTTAGTGTACGAACAGACAGTTCGCTCTGTCGCCACGGCGATTCTTAATTGATTGAACATCGATTCGCTAAATAAACCTGGTTATAACGCTGCTAGTGATTATAATCTCTCAAAATATTCTAAACCCACGAGCTGGTGCCTGAGTTATGACTGCAGCAAACTGGACTTGTTTTAACCTCTAGCGTAGTATTGATAAGAAGGTACCTGGTGCCAAGGTTAATCGGCTTCTACTTCACGCCAGTCGCTGGACGCGGCTCTCTTCTGCTGCGGAATATGGCTGCGAGCGGGCTGCACGAGCGGCTTCTGCTTCGCACGCGCGTCATTTGCCACGGCCCGTGAACTAAGGTCCTGCGCCTTAAGGTTGGCTTCCGTAGCGATGCCAGTCCTTGCCGACGCATGACGCACAACAGCTAACCCGTTCGAGCGTCGGAGCGCCGCTAGCGACTTGTAGGTACTGCACCAGTACTGCACCTACAGTGCACCATCGATAGCTGAGCACGGCAGCTATGGCGAGCGCCAGTACCGTGCGGCAGCGAGCCCATGGGTCGTTTATGCAGAGCATCCTACTCCGAAGCGACACAAGAGACCCACACATCTGTACAGCGCCAGTCGTCGTATGCACGTTAATAGTTCGATGCTCAAAGTAGACTAGTATTACTGAATTCTGCTCGTCTGGAGAGTCAAGAAACATTAAGATCCTGGACGTCGAAGCTGTCCGTAAAAATACCTTCCTTCCGAGCCGCTGCTGCTCAGTTCTCGGTTAGACTTCCGCCCTCGCTCGCTTGCTGAAATGCTCCATCACGACGCTGGCCGATGTTCTGAATGAGTTCTGTTGTCAAACTAGGCACACCTTAGTGCATCCTTTCCCGGATGACCTACGGTTTAAAGCTGACTTTAAACTATCTATGACATCACAGTGAAAGCTTGAGAGGGCCTAAACAAATCAGGACTAATAAATGAGACCGAAAAAACCTTTTTACTAGAGTAGTACCACATTACCACATCAGGTCCACAGTCAAGTCTGGCCACTATCAACTCGGCAGCATTTCAAATATTTGGGCCTGCTTAGATAAGGATACTACATACATCTACTACTACTACTACATCCAAGGTGGTTCATGCTTTTGTAACATACCGTCTTGACTTCTGCAAGTTACTGCATGGAATTCTAATGGCTGATGCAATCAGGCCCTTACAGTTAGTGCAAAACTCTGACTAGGCTTGTCTGTCATGAGCGTCGCTGTTGTCACCTAACAACACTTCTTGCCAACATGCATTGGGTCCCAACCAAGCAGAGTATTGAATTCAAGGTTTTTCCCTCACTTTCAAACGTTTTGTCACTCATTTATTATTCGGCTCCAGACTACTAACCAGACCTATTTCCTAATCACGCTACGCATCGTACGAGTGGCTCTTCTGACTCAAATCGCCCAGTTGTGCCTCGAATCAATCTCAAACCCTTGGTCAAACGGCATGGCCAAGTTACCTGTATAGCGTATGTAAAGTGCCTAGAAAGAGAATATTAACATGTTAACTGATGTAGTTTTGTTATTATTATTATTTTCATCCAAGCTAGGGGCATTTATAAGTTTCGCAAAACACTGTGAAAAAAACAGATGCGAAATCAGAAAATGCATATATCTACCACCAACCATCTTAACGGCTTTAAGGTCAGCAAATTATCAAGCAATCTTTCTGGGGATCTATAAGTTCTTTTTCGTTATAGCTCCTTTATCAGCAAGATAGGTAAGATAAGAGGGTTCATCCCTAATCTAGCATGCCTACTGGACTGCCATTCCTCTCGGTGACTAAGTGACACGTGACACTATCCGTGACATCCCCACCGGAGTGCTCTCATCCCTCAGCTCCCTACAATTAATTGCTCAATCTCCAGCTAAAGTCTCCCACTTGTGATCTTATGTCGAAGCTAATCTCTTTGTCTAAAAGAACTGCTGACCCTCTAAACACCATACCCAATGCTCTCCTTCTAACGTGCATCGGTTTTTGTTACCCTGCACAGCTAGCAAATAAAAATGTCCTTCACCTCAGATCTTGTCCCTTTCAACAACGGTTTCGTCAGGCCACTCATTAGGATGGCAACACTAGACCAGAAGAACTTGAGTAACTGCCGGTCAGTCTCCCCACTGCAGGTCCTATAAAAAGACACCTGAATAAGCAGTAACCGACCAGCTAGATTTTTAAATAAAAATTCAAACCTAGCAAGTAATTTCCAGTCGGTTTGTAGAGCTAGTCACTTCACAGAGCCAGTGAAGCTACCCCTATATAATGACCGTTGCGGGAAGGCAGGCGGGTATAATAATAATAATAACAATTCACTTGATAAAGCGCCCTCAGAGAACTCAATCTCTCTCTAGGCGCTTTACATTTGCTGTAAAGTGAAATGCAATTGAATGGTAAGTAAAATCATGCTTAAAAACAAACGAAATGAATAATATGGTTAGGGGTGACATGCACAGGGTCAGCATGCAAATGTGGTTAGTGGCAGCATGCACAGTGTCAGCACCCATAAGCACATCAAGGACGAATCACAGGGACCCACTAAATGCTGTCCTAAATAGGCGTGTTTTTAAGTTCTTTTTAAATGTGGATATTCATCCAAAAGCTGCTATCCTGTATAAACACGAATAAGAATATTTTCGAATGGAATATTTTAGAACATAAGAAGTTTTTAGAATCTCGTCTTGACACTGCACCCTTCCAAAAGGTGTTTTAAGGTCGCTCATTAAGAGGTCAACACTAGCTAAGGAGAATGCTGTCAACATCTTCCACCTGCTCGTCCAACAGCTTCATTTTCTTTTCAAAGACGCTGGAACGAGTAGTGGTTGACAAGATACAGTCTTTTATAAAAACTTCAAGCCTAGGAAAGTAAGTTCCAACTAGGTTTTAGAGACCATCAGTCCACAGAGAGAGTCAGCTCTCAGAAATGCTGGCTTGCGTTGAGCCTCGCTCCAGGTTCCCCTGCAGCTCTCGACAGTGCTTGATACAAGTGATCACCGAGTCCTTCATGAAGGCACAATCGTCTCGAGTGGGCATCATTAGCGCTGCAAGTTAATAGTTTGGCTGCTATCTGAGAGGGGTATTTCAGTGCATTTGCATCAATATATTAATCATAACTAGAAGATATTTGAATAGCTCCTCGTTAGAAACAAGTCTAGTTGGGAGAATTGATATTGTAATGGGCAACAGTTATCTGTTGTGCCTTTAAAATATAGAGTACTCCAGGAATCTGTGTCAGCTCACCTCTATTCCCAATTTATACTCACCATCTTGCCGACGCTATCGACAAGCCAAAACTAGGCATTAACTTTTATTCAGATGACATGGCTGTATGTGTGCTTGTTGCTGGTCTTAGCCCCCTGGGTCGTAGCTCAGAGGCAAGACTCCCGGTCTTCACGACACGGGCCGTGGGTTCGAGTCCTACAGTTGGTGATCCTTTATTACCCTCTGCAAGAGGCAGTGACAGCCGTGAGGGCTCTTATTCCGCTATATATCAATGAGGCTTTTAAATCAGCTAAGAATTTTCTATTCCTCGCTACCTTCCAGCTCATCGAAAATCTCGTGCAGAATGTATACATGGCATTCGCATTTGGATGGCTGCACAATATCTACGATATAAACTTAATAGTTATTGGCTAGCTGGTTCTACTCAGAACTGGAAAGCCCAATCCTCAAACTGAGCTCGTCGACCGTCGCATCTCCTGTGGCATCTGCAGTTAAGATAGGTTTAAGATTAGCTGATTCGACAAACTCGTTTATATAGCGGCAGAAGAGCCTTGACGGCCCCATCCCCATCGCTTGCAGTGGAGAAATAACGGATCGTTCACTGCAGGACTCGAACCCGCGAGAGTGAAGCACTCGAACCAATGTTCACTCGAAATCACAATGCATCGTGAAGATTGAGCAGCCGATTTCCAGGTCCAGGGGTCCAGGTCTCGGTGTTCTCTTCAAAAGTGACCTTTCACTAGATTACCACATCAGCTGCACGCTGAAGTCCACTAGCTCTCAGTAACTGCGGAAAATACCTCTGAGCCTGAAGCTTGAACGAGGATGCTGCCGCAAAGTGCGGTCATTACATTAATGAAATTATTCTCGATTTGTGTAACTGACTGCTCGTAGACTTTCCTGCCTTTTTTGTAAAACACTTGAAGTTGATGAAAATTCTGCATTGAGGCTTGTCTTTATCAACGTCGAAAGTACCATATTACGTAGATTCTCAACGACCGGTACCGAATTCCTATATTAAGAGCATTGAATTCTTGTCAGTCACCTTTAGGTTTCTTCATTTTTTAACTCTTACCTACGAATCCAAATAACGTTTTAGTCAGATTAAAAATCATTCCATGAGCTATTTGGAATCCAATCATTTAGATATGCCTCTAGCGAGTCTCATAAACTTTAGACTCCTTGCCTTCACTTCTTATGCTCCCAAGGCATGGAACTTGCACCCGAATGACGTCACAACACCCTCGAACTTGGTAAAATTTAAAAAGAAGCTGAAAACCTATAGGTGGGTCACAGCATTTTCTCAGTCCATGTGAATTGTTCTTTGTGTGCATGCTTGCTGGCACAGTAGGGGATATCACTATGCAATTGACATGTTACTTTCTCGCTGAAGAACCAATGTATGTGACTTCATGTAGATTAGTAATATTTTATTTTTATTAATAATAAATTTGTATAGTGCTCTCAGAGAACGTAACCTCTGTCTAGGCACTTTATATATGCTTTAGAGAAACCATTATCGTCTGGATAAAAATTGCATACTCCGATATCAAAAATTATGACTTGGTTAGAGGCGGCATGCAAAGTGTCAGCATGCAAAGATGGTTAGTGGCAGCATACACAGTGTCGGCACGCATAAGCACATAAAGCTCGAATCACAGGGACCCAAAATGCTGTGATAAATAGAGGCGTTTTTAGATTTTTTAAATGTGGTCAAGTCAGGTGATGTCGTGATGAAAGTCGAAAGTGAGTTCCAAGCTTTAGGAGCTTACAAACTAAAGACACGGTCTCCAAAGGATTTCAGGTTTGTACGAGGTTAAGGTAAATTTTTTGGTTCCAATAAACGGGTGGTACGTTGCTTAGCCTAGTGGGGGACTAGATCTGATAGGTAGGCTGATACCAAAAAATGAAGAGGTCTAAAAGTGACCGACAAAACCTTGCACTTGATGACTGGGAGCCGATTAAGGTCGGTGATAAGTGGTGCGATATGGCAACTGCGACGCTCATGACAGACTAACTTAAGAGTTTTGCACAAGCTGTAAGCGCCTCATTGGACAGGCCGTAGGCTAGCAAGCAGTGAGTTACAAAAGTCAAGACGGGATGTCCGAAATGCATGGAACAATTTAGATGTAGTATCTCTGTCCAAAAAAGCCCGAAATTTAACAATGTTATGTACCTGAAAGTAGGCCGACGTGACTGTAGAGCTGATGTGGTTGTCTAATGATAGGTCACAATATGACATGACACCTAGATTTCGTGCAGATTCAACAGGAGATATGCTCGCGGAGCCGATTTTGAGCGTCAACTTTTCCAATTTCTGAATCACACTTGGTTTGCCCATAACTAGTAAGTTTGTTTTTATCATCATTTAATTTAAGGAAGTTTGCTGCCATCACATTATGAAACTATGTGTGATTATAAAAATTTCCTCGAATGTAGAAAATAATTAGGAACTAGATATGCATTTATCTACGTATCGACTGCACACTAAGTGCTACTGAAATAATAGTTAGACAATTGCACTTTGGTTTCCGAACTGGTGAGTTGCACATCATATCTGGTGTTGTACACATGTACCCCTCTGCGGCTGTAGTTTGTTCCAATTTAAGAATATGGACTCGTTATATTATGTCGGTGGTGCTTTGTATTGCTACTGAGCTCTGATATCATCGGCATATCTACCCGAGCCTCGAGCCAGAATCCCTCACTTGTAGACTGTGCTTCAAGGCGTCAGCTCCACCACCATAATTTGTCAGACGCTGTAAAGCGAGATAACGAGAGTTTTCTATAGCTCACACACAACCTGATTGGCTTTCGGTATGCATACGATATCCATTGGTTATGAGTGTAATGCAAAGTATCACAGTTTGTAACTCCAGAAAGTCTCAGAGACTGAGCAAGTGTTAAGCAGGAGACCTTTCTATAGCATGCTCAAAACCCAAGCTGCTTTCGGCAGCTTGCCACTGCTCCGTGTGGTTTTCCAGCGAGGTTTGCGGTATCCGGCTCATCTCGAATACTTTATTAAATCCCGATTGGCTGCTAAAACTGCTCTCGATGAAAAGTCGTTGAAAGAATTGAAAGCAGCCGTTACGCGTGATGGGCATGAGGCTTAACGACTTACGTTAAAGAGTCGCTAAAGGTCGTCTCCTCTAATACAATAATAGTGATGATACATTTGTGTAGCACCTTCAGAGAACTCAATCTCTTTCTAGGCACTTAAAATTTGCTGTAGAGGAATCGAGATCATAAGGTTAGTACAATGGAGTTAGTACAATTTGCATAATGTCAACAACGATGACATGGTTGGAGGCGATAGGCTCATGGTCAGCATGCAAAAGTGGTTAGTGCCAGCATGCACAGTGTCACCACACATATGCAAACAAATGAAGGTCACAAGGATCCGCTTAATGCTCTGAAAAATATTCGCTCTTTCAGATTTTTTTAATACTATTAAGTCAGGGGAAGTCGTAGAGTCAGTCGGAAGTGTGTTCCAGGCTTTGGGAGCATGCAAGCTAAAGGCGCTGTCTCCGAAAGTATTTAAGTTCATACGAGGTGTAGGTAAACGATTCAATTCAGGAAAGCGGGTGGTATGAATCTTAGCTTAGCGGGGGAGTAGTTCTGACAGTTAGGCCGGATCCAGAGAATGAAAAGACCTAAAAGTGAGCGAGAGATTCTGGAAGTCAATCGATACGCTACCTGATTGGGAATCATTGCAGGTTGGCCCGAATTTATGTGATTTGGCAACTGCGACGATCACGATAGACAGGCCGAGTTTCTTAGTTTTGAACCCGCTGCAAGCACCCTGATTGCAAACGTTGCTTGACCAGCAAGCTATGAGTTGCAGCAATAGAGACGGAATGTTAAAAAAGGCATGGAGAAACTTGGATGTAGTATTCCAGTCTAACCAAATCAGAATTCTAGCAATGCTATATAGCTGAAAGTAGGCAGACTTTACTCGGTGCGGAAGTTCTCAATGATTGCTAAGGATCCTTAGGAGTCATCTTGACCTAGTCTTATTGCTTTTTAATATTACTAAGCTAGTCTTATTGCTTAAATAGCATGATACTACTCACCATTCAATTGCATTTCCCTTTGCAGCAAATGTAAAGCACCTATAAAGAGATTGAGTTCTCTGAGGGCGCTTTATCAAGTGCATTATTATTATTATTACTATTAATAGTGAAGATCGTACCTGAATCGTGACTTTTTATCTGTATGGGTACAAGACATGCAATGTCCAATGAATTGAGTGTCCGAGAGCTGAAATGGCTGCTCGTCCTGCCAAAATTAGTCATTCAGGTAAATCTCGTGCTAAATTTCGGCAAATTAAGAAGTAGTACTTGATTTTATTAAGTAGATTTGCAGATCAAGGCTGCTCTGAAATTGATAAAGTTGTAGAAATATGCCCATTCCCAATTCCTAAATCCCAAGCTTCGGGGGTAATATTCTCAGCTATTGACCAACTGATTTAATTGGGATGTTCGTTTTTGAGATCGTGCTTGCTCTAGGTGGAAATAATTGGTGTTTAATGGAATATTTACGGCAGTGGTTTCGGAACTAAGAAGAATAATGATCAGTGCCAACAGTCTGGTACAAGTAGTGCTGAGAGTACTAAGAAACAGGCACTAATGATGACAACTAAGATGGAGCTGTTAATAATAATCGAGACGATTTAAGGGCGATAGGGTGACCAATATACTTTTGTCAATTTACCAATAAAATACAGACACCTACGCACCTTAGGCCATGCTACGGTTTCTGAATAAACTCGTGGCACGAGCAAATGAAATGGAATTTTCTCTCCTGCTCGCTGTAATTCCATTGTCCGGTTCGAAAATCTGCTAGTGGGTGATGCTCAGCGAATCGATCTACGCGATCTTGCCAATCATACCGTGCAGACGGTTCAGCTGTACGCATGGTAGAGAAGAGGGCATTGATTAAAAGATGCCGGGCAAGAGCACGATCAGTCACAGCGGCAATCGCTTGGACAAAGGTGCATGGAAGTTTGCTCCTCTCTTCCGCAGTTTGTGTGCCCAGGTCATGCTAATGCTTTCCGATCTCTTTTTTTTAAGTTTATATTGATATAGATCTGAAGCTAAAATCATGCGCTTATCTCCAGCCATGAGAAGCACTGTCGTCAGAAGAGTCGAGCTGCCAGGAAACGCACTGGGTGTAAGTTCGGCGCTATATAACAGGATGGCTACCTTGAAAATTGCGGCAAATTTGTCTGAAAACCCTGGGGAAGAAGTTATGTTATGGCCTAACGAGTTGGAGACTTCGCTAAGTCGATCTATTGCACGTCACTCCCGGAATTACTAGTTCCAGAAGACTACGCTGCAATATCTTACTGAGAGGCAGAATATAATTAATAAAATATAATGTACTTTTCTAGCGCCCTAAGAGAACTTAATCTATACTCAGGCGCGTCACATATACCACGGGGTTCAAGCCCATGTTCAAGCGCTCGTATGTTCCACGTTTTCCTCTGCAGCGTGTTGTTCGTAGCCCCCCTCAGTGAGCTGAGTTGTACCGCGCTAGTGAATCCCTATACTACAGCCGATGTCGTACCTATGTTGTCGTGGCTGGTGCTTGTGTGGATTTCCGCCCGTCTTCAAGGTTGCTCTGATTGGTTCGAGAAATCCTCTTCCGTCGGGAGACCTCGCGTTTCCCGTGCCCACCCCATAGTCTAATCTACCTAGGGCCCCCAGTACTTCGGTGTATTCCCCCTGTTGTTGTTGGCGCATTCGAGATTGTTAAAAAGTGGTTTAATGAAACTACCACTCGCCTTGCATGGCCTGGCTTGCGGAAAATAGCTTCTGCCCCTGGATCTTGGTAACATTATTTTTATTATTATTATTACAGTCGACCCTGATTTATCGCGGTTAATCCGTTCCAGACTTTATCGCGATAGGCGAATTTCCGCGAAGTAGGATTATTTACTTATAAATCAATTATTTTCGTAGTTAGAGTATAGAAGACCTGTTTATGACCCTCGAAATATGATTTTTTAACATTACTAGAGTCCTCCGGACATGAAATAACACCCTGCTAGTCATTATTACACTCGTATTACCAAATATATTAGACAAAATGAGAGCAAATAAGACATATTAGACATTTGTAATGTAATGTAATGCATCTCCGTCAGTAACTCCACAAAGTCATAAAGACCATGTGGGTGTTACGCAGGAGAGTTTTGTATAGCGCACTCACAGCCTAAGCGGCTTTCGGTACGCATTCGGTAGCCAACAGACTTCGTCTCACGCAACAAAGAGAAAGTGGGAAGCATAGCAGAGTTAGGAGAGCAGTTGAGGTAGTGAGTAGCATTGAAAGTAGCAGTTCTGTACACTTAATTGCACACACATAATTCTTAAGCGCACAACACTAAGCCATGAAAATAGTGCGTTTGGTGATGAAGCGATTAAGATGAAGAAATGTACAGCACTGTAAGAAAGAAGAGCGAGGCTACTGCTCCTCTGAAGGCCTGACTTCAGGAGGAGAGTCTTCAGGTGGTGCAGTGCCTTCAGCAGGTGCGTCGTCGTCTTCTTCCGCATTCCATACGTACAGTAATTTTAATTTTAATTGTAATGCATGAGTGTATAATTGACTCAGTCAAACGAGCGCGTGCTGTATCGTTTTCACTATTTCGATCAAATTGTTAACGAATATACATGCATTTAAAAAACCGCGATCGTGTGAAGACGCGAAAGTCGAAGCGCAAAGTGGCGACGGACGACTGCATTATTATCGTACAGTTGACTGATCCAGATAGTAAAAGTCAATTATTAGGTTCTAAACCTTATGTAACGAAATTACTGGTTCCTAATGTTTACAATTCAGGAACCGATAATAATTCCAATCACTGTCACCGTTTGATCGATTTATTAGGCACGCGTTTCATCATGTAGACATCCGTTAAGGATGAAGGCTTGTTGTTATGGTGTGGGCGCTAAATCATGATGTCCAGCTCTGCTATCGGCGCTCTACCGGCCGGAGTGCATTGGGTGGGGCTCTTTGCGACTCGCCAGCAGCGATCGGAGGCGCCAGTTCCACCATTGTTGGTGGAGCGTTTACAAGGAAGGACCGGTGCTGTAACCTGCACTATGCTTGGTTTGGATTGCCTTTGTGGCAGAGCGGCTACATCACGTGAGTGTTGGCTCGACAGCGAGGCAGTCTAGCACGAAAGACAGAGTGCTGGTGCGGTGAACAAATAACATCCGCCGCACGGAGACCAAGTGTCTTAGTCTCCCAGCAGCTTTTTCTTTAGAGCTTAACCCCGTCAAACTAGTATGCAGCGAATAATGCCTTTCGCCGAGTACGCACACGGTATCCACGCACAAGCGTGGGCTTTCGCGAAAAGTATGGACGCAAGCGCCAGATTAGCGCTGCTGCGTCTCGGGTGTGCCTTGCCCTACGGTAGTGCTTACCTACGTCATCGCACGAGCTTACTCGAGCAAATTGGAATTCGCGATTCATCGAATTCGCTTAGTTAGACGCACCGTACTAGGCGCATAGTTGACTAAACACCAGGGCTTTGGTTTCGTTCTTTTTTGTTATTGCCCACCGATAATTGCTCCTGCTCAACGTTCGTATCGCTTCGGTCGGCATGCACGTCGTAATGCATGCATCTCAGAGCGCAGCACAGATTCCTCGTCAAGTTACAACAGTTCACTCGGAGCCAGGAGACGGGCAACAGGGGCAGTAGTTGTCCCCTTAGTCGGCCGCTTCCTATAGCGCGCCGGGGGTCGGAGCTGGGGGTTGAACAGCAATGGCAATTTGTAGTAAGTCCGGGAGGTTACAGCTGCGAGCGTTATCTATGACGATACCGAGCGTACCACACCAATGACCATCCTACTTCTAGTCGCTAAGCAACCGTTGAGTGCGAGACGAACAGAGGATCATGCCCCCCCCCCGGACATTCATCCCTGGAGGAAAGTAGAGTGGGAAAGTGCCTTTACAAGCTCAAACCTACACACACATTCAGACAAGCAGAAAGACACGCAAACACGCTCGCACACATGCCTATGCACACAAACTCAAAAAGACGCACGTACAACGAGAACAAGAGCATGAAAAGGCAACAACAACGCGGTCCTGAGAAACAAAGGATATTGTAAGATGGAGAACAAATTGGCAACACTTACGTAGTGGGTTATCGTTCGGACATGCTAACTTTGTGATTGCTAATACGACTGGCAAATGCTTTAAGCAATTAATGCTGGTGCCATAACGCATTCACATGCATGTAAAAGTAGGCGGTACAAATGTCGGAGCACAAACACACACACATACACACACACACACACACACACACACACACCCATAGGATAACTAGCACACGTCGACAACTGCAGCTGTACTTGGAAGACCTGTTGGATTTATGCACATGCATTCATATTCACGCGAGCACACCCACCTACTTACCCACGCATGCACTTGCCTAAACATGCACACACCAATAGCATGCAAACTCATCACTATGGTCACGCACAAGTCAATGTGGCAGATTGGAAAAAATTGGCCGTATCTAGCCATTAGTTCTCCTAAAGGCGTAACAACATTTGGGTGGATCCTGCCGACGAGGTTGACGTCGGGGTAATGGAATGTAGTGTATCTCCGTCTCTGTAACTCCACAAAGCCATAAAGACCATGTGGGTGTTACGCAGGAGAGTTTTGTATAGTCCACTCACAGCCTAAGCGGCTTTCGGCACGCATTCAGTAGCCGACAGACTTGGTCTCACGCAACAAAGAGAAAGTGGGAAGCATAGCAGAGTCAGAGGAGAGCAGTTGAGGTAATGAGTAGCATGGAAGTAGCAGCTCAGGACCACTGAAAAGGATGTGCCATAGTCGGCAGTAGGAGAGTAGTTGTCGTTGCGTAAGAATTGTGGAAGCGAGTTCCACAGTCTAGGTCTTGCAGAGCGAAAGCTTCTGTCGCCAACTGTCTTTAAGCGGAGGAATGGAACAGCTAATTTGTTGTCCACGCAGGACCTGAGGGCGCGAAGAGGCTGAAACTGATGCAGCAGTTCAGCTAGGTACGAAGGAGCCAAGCCGTGGCGGGCCTTGTGGGTCAGTGTAAGAACTTTGCTATGTATCCTTTGCTCAACCGGCAACCGTCCTAGCTCTTTTAGCAAAGGAGACATGTACTCAAACCTCGGGGGCTTGAAGACTAGTCTTACAGCGATATTCGTAGTCTGCTGCAGTGACCTAATAGCTTTCTTTGGCAGCCCAGTCAAAAGGGAATTACAATAATTAAGCCAAGACAGAACTAAGGAGCTAGTTAAATTTTTTACAAGCAACTGTGGGAGACAGCTCCTAATCTTGGATAGAGATCGGACGTGATGGCTTGCTGTTGAAGCAGTCTTCTGAATGAAGCTTTTAAAATTAAGGCAGCTGTCGAAAACGATACCTGAATTTCGAGCACGTGGTGATGGTCGCACAATAGCATCACCCATTAGAAGAGCAAAGCCTTTTAATCCGGCCATACGCTTAGGATGTCCTATGAGCAGCAGTTCGGTTTTATCATCATTTAATTTCAGGAAGTTTTCCGACATCCAGGATCGAATATCGGCAAGGCAAGCATTCAGTTTCTCAGTTGCTGCAGCAGATTCCGACGGTTTAAATGACAAATACAACTGAGTATCGTCAGCATAGAAGTGATATCCTATTCCATGGGCCTTAATCACTTTTCCCAGAGGTTGTGTATAAATGGAGAACAGCAAGGGACCAAGTATAGACCCTTGAGGGACTCCACAGGTGACCCTTCTCGTGTCTGAGACCTGACCCCCACACGAGACGGATTGAACACGATCAGACCAGTGCGATTTAAACCACGCCGATGCTTCGTCTGCCAGACCGATCGTTGTTCTCAATCGTTCAAGCAGAACTTCGTGATCAATGGTGTCGAAGGCAGCAGACAGATCTAGCAGAGCTAAGGCAGTGACATTCCCGTCGTCGTTGCCACGTAGAATGTCGTTGTTAACACGGAAGAGAGCAGTTTCAGTGGAGTGCTGCCTCTTGAACCCCGATTGAAATGTTCTGACATTTCATTCTTTTCAATATGTTCAACGAGCTGCTTAGCAACAATTTAAATAACCAAATTGTGCGAGACCATTGCGGACTGTAAAAAAAGAAGTTGCTATACATAATTAAATAATTAGCTTATTTAACAGCCTTATTGTTCTAATGACAGAAGAGCCTAAACGGCTATCACCAACATTTGCAGTTTGAAATTAAGGCTTTAGCACGGTGGGATTTGAATTTGCGACCTCGGTCACATGAACTTTTACCCTGCACACATGCTGACCTGAGGTAAACGACAATACTCTTCGAATAAAAAAGTTGTCTCAGCGTAACCATAACTGTTGATGACGACAGTTTAGTACATCACAAACAAAAGTGCCCAACCAAAAGCGTAAGCTAATCTTGTAATAAATGCAATGCACCAAAGTGTAACGACTGAGATGAGTTAAAAGAAAGACTCTCAGGTCTACACCGCGTCGGCTTGGTTGCCTTTAACTATTGAAAGGTAAACCAGAAGATCGCCAAAGAACATGTACTAAAATGAACGAGGTTTTTTGGGAAATTTAGCGTCCGACAGAGACACACTGCCCTCATTGAGTTTCAGCTTGTAGGATGAGGCACTGCTAGACAGGGGTGCGGCTCACGCAGTCTTGATGTGGCTCATGCATGTGGCTCACGCAGTCTTGGGAAAAGCCTGAGAACGCATGCGCAGTATCACGTGCCTAAGCATCCCATGCAGCAGCTTCCAAAAGGATAACTTACCTAGTGTACTCTTTAATCTTACTAAGAAAAACATTTGCTGTCCATGACATCATTTGCTAGAAGGCATGGTTGAGCAGTCGGTTAAGTTAATATCTTAGAGCTAAGGTAAAAGCACGCGGTCATTGAGATAATAAAGAACTTGCTAAACTGCAACATCATAACATGCGAGAACAAACCATGCGCGAGCGGCGGTGCTAACGAAGAGACGAGTGTGCTCGCGTCTGCACACAAACAGACACGTTAATGAAAATAATAAAGCATTTGATACAGCGCTCTCAGAGAACTCCTTCTAGGCGCTTTACATTTGCCGCAAAGTGAAATGCAATTGAATGGTAAGTAAAATCATGCTTGAAAAACAAACAAAATGAATAATATGGTTAGGGGTGACATGCACAGGGTCAACATGCAAATCTGGTTAGTGGCAGCATGCACAATGTCAGCACGCATAAGCGCATCAAGGACGAATTACAGGGACCCACTAAATGCTGTCCTAAGTAGGTGTGTTTTTAAGTTCCTTTTAAACGTGGTCAGGTCAAGGGATGTTTTGACGCAGGTCGGAAGGAAGTTCCAGGCTTTGGGAGCATACGAACTAAATGCACGGTCTCCAAAGGATTTAAGGTTTGTACGAGGTATTTTTAGACTGCTGGATTCCGAAAAGCGGGTGGTACGATGCTTGGCCTGATGGGGTAGTATATCTGACAGATAGGCTGGAGCCACAGAATGAAGGGACCTAAAAGTGAGCGACTCGCACATGCCGGTAGGCCAGCAAGCAGTGAGTTACAGAAGTCGAGACGGGATGTCACGAATGCATGGAACAACTTAGAAGTGGTATCCTTATCTAAACAAGCCCGAATTTTAGCAATGTTATGTAGCTGGAAGTAGGCAGATTTGACTGTGGAGCTGATGTGGTCGTCTAATGAGGGGTCACTTTGGAATATGACAACTAGATTTAGAGCTGATTTAACTGGAGATATGCTGGCAGAGCCTATTTTGAGCGTCAGGCTCTCCAATTTATGCATATATATATATATATATATATATATATATATTAACTTCTTCAGTGGCAGGTGTTTTATTAATTTGGATAGCCTCATAAGAGAACTATCCAAGCTCTTTGCATTTGCTTTAGGGCTCGAGCCCCCTCCCAACCCTGGTCATCAAAGGCAAGCACTGTGGCACTGGGTCAAAGCGGCTCGGCAGACATGATACAAAGCCTGCCATCAGTTTCTGCCTTTCTCTGTCCTCGAGGTTAGTCACGAATCCCCAATAAAAGGAGCAATTCATTCATATGTTGAGAAGAGCTCAGGCAGCTACCTGACTGTATTACGATCGCTATAGTCCATCTTCACTACGAAGTTTCCCTAAATGGCAAACGACGAGACAGATTGCCTATACTAACTAGGAACCGTTACACGACGATTCCACCCATACATCTGCATCCAACGTTTGCCTAACGATGGAAAAGCTACTCACCGCTCTCACAAATGGACAGCGAATCGCGAGCGATCGCTTGCTACAAAAGCATGCCGAGTTTCGGTGCACTGAATTGGGTAAACTAATGCTCTCTGTAATAATAATAATAACAGTGATACAATTGATAAAGCGCCCTCAGAAAACTCAATATCTTTCTAGGTGCTTTACATTTGCTGCAGAGGAAACTCGATCAAATGGTGAGTGGTATCATGCTTGATAAACAACATGAATAACTTGGTTAAGAGTGACATGCAACGTGTCAGCATGCAAAGATGGCTAGTGGCAGCATGCAGCAGTGTCAGCACGCATAAGCACATAAAGGATGAATCAGAAAGACCCACTAAATGCTGTCATAAGTAGGTGCATTTTTAAATCTGGTCAAGTCAGAGGATATCGTGACGCAAGTCGGGAGTGAGTGCTAATCGTTGGGAGCATACGAACTCAATGCACGGTCTCCAAATAATTTGAACTTTGTACGAGGTACAGGTAAACAGTTGTCTAATCAGTTGTCTCTGTCAGTTTTGCAAGCCAGAACCTGATGGACAACCGAGATAAAGGGGGAGACTAACAAAGCTTCAGCTACCAAACCGACCGATCAATTGCCGTTCGGCAAACTAAAGACAGCGGAACTCGCACATAATGCAGCGCGCGTTTCTCCCGACGCACCGTATCTGAATGGAACGAGGAAGAACGCAACGCACTGTGAAGGCAGGAGCTCTCATTTCTAGTCACGTCGCGACCAAGCTGCCGAAGGTGAAAACGGAGCTCGGGCCAGGCCAAGGTCAAGGTTCGGCGAAGTATGTCTGGCAACACCCGGTTTGCGTTCACGAAAAGATCTTATCCTTATCTTTTTAGTGCTTTAGTTCGTAATAAAATGTAACGATACAATTATTTATTTCTTCTTACAGATCGCACAGCTCTCTCAAAACAAAGCACGTTTTGCCTAGCCTGGCCGTCTGCTACTGTCGTCGTTGCGGCGGCAAATTTCTGGCCGATTGTCAGCCGCGTTGACATTTGTTATAGCAGATTAATGCCACAGATCCCGGAATGGAAAATATCTCCGGTTCTGAAAAGTTTTCTTCTGAGCACCGAAGCCAATTCTTTCCGATCGCAAAACAATGAATTTACCAAGAGCGCGACGCCATACGATTTTATTGACTTATTTATGCGAGCCAAATCGCATCGGCTCTGCGATGACCACAAAACAAACGCCAGCATCTAGAATACAGATTCGCAAGAAATTATGGGAACTGTGTAGAAATTAAGTGCAAGTGACAGTGTATCGAACAACTTCAGTCATAGAATTCCTTAATGAGCACGATGAGTTGCTTAAAACTCACCGTGGCAGCTGGAGGCAGCAGCAGCGTGCACGGGCTCGTCACCCACCCAGCCGGACCGAACGTATCAATTCTAGTAAGAACTGCAAAATTTGTACACGATGACAAACTATTATTATTATAGTTTGTTACTAGATGCTTAAATTTATGCAAAAGTTAAGATATGCTCTTTTCTACGTGTTTTGATAATAACTTTGTCCGACTTTGGCTTTGATCCGGGCTACGTCTTGCGAGCTGACGCTCAGTGCTTGTCGGTGTTCAAATTAATTACGTGGTCGTGAAACCACGTATCTCTCGTCAACAGCTAATACGATGCATCATGAGCAATGCTTCACAGTATGCGCGAGTTCTTCTGCCTAAAAAATCTGTTTAAATAATAATCTGTTGAAATAATTCTGTTTACATAATCCAGAATTTGAGCATGTTATGTAGCTGAAAGTAGGCAGACTTGACTGTGGAGCTAATGTTGCCGTCTAATGAAAGGTAACTTTGGAATATAAAACCTAGATTTCGTGCAGATTTAATAGGAGAAATGCTGGCATTGCCGATTTTGAGCATTAACCTTTTCAATTTGTGAATCGCATTTAATTTGCCCATAAATAGTACGTTAGTTTTATCATCATTCATTTTCAGATGGTTTGCATGGTGAGCCGTCTGGCACACTAGGTAAGGCGGTTGCTTTCATGACCTCGGTCCCGATGTCGTGGGTTCGATTCCTGCGGTGGGTGGTTCTTTATCGCCACTGCAAGCGGTGGTGATAGCTGTAAAGACTCTTGTGTCGCTATATAAAAAACGGCTGCTTTGTCAGCTAGGATTTTTTTTTGCTGTTATCCATGTGGGGAATTCATCAATAGATAGAGCAAGGGAGTTAAGATAATTCTTCATGCTGGAAGGCGCGGAGAGATAAAAGCAAAAGTACAACTGACTGTCATCTGCATCGAAATCAAAGCCTATATTGTGCATGGCAATCACGTCTGCTAAAGGGATAGTTTAAACCGTGAAAAGAACGGCACCAAGCACAGAGCCCTCAAGAACCCCCATATGTCAGAGATTCCTCGGATGGTTTTTATAATAATAATTATAGCATAGCTGATTTAACAGCCTCTTTTTTATAGCGACGGAAGAGCCTTCACGGCCATCATCACAGCTTGCAGTGGCAATAAAGGTTCGTTCGCTGCAGGATCGAACCCACGACTTCGGAGCCAATTTCGTCCAAAGCTACCACCTTACCTAATGTGCTATCACGGCTCACCTTTATTCAAAATAATAATAATAATGCACTTGATAAAGCGCCCTCAGAGAACTCAGTGTCTTTCTAGGCACTTTACATTTGCTGCAAAGGGAAACACGATTGAATGGTGAGTTAATATCATGCTTGATAAACAACATGAATAACATGGTTAAGAGTGACATGCTCAGGGTCAGCATGCAAGTGTTATTAGTGGCAGCATGCACAGTGTCAGCACGCACATTTCTTACGCAACGACATCTACTCTCCAACTGCCGACTATGGCACATCTTTTTCAGCGGTCCTGAACTGCTACTTCTATGCTACTCATTACCTCAACTGCTCTCCTCTGACTCTGCTATGCTTCCCACTTTCTCTTTGTTGCGTGAGACCAAGTCTGTCGGCTACCGAATGCGTACTGAAAGCCGCTTAGGCTGTGAGTGCGCTATACAAAACTCTCCTGCGTAACACCCACATGGTCTTTATGACTTTGTGGAGTTACTGACGGAGATACATTACATTACATAAGCACGTGAAGGACGAATCACAGGGACCCACTAAATGCTGTCCTAAATAGGTGTGTTTTTAAGTTCTTTTTAAATGTGGTCAAGTCATGGGATGTCGTGACGCAAGTGAGTTCCAGGCTCTGGGAGCATACGAACTAAATGAACTGTCTCCAAAAGATTTGAGATTAGTACGAGGTTTTGGTAAACAGTTAAATTCTGAAAAGCCGGTGGTACAATGCTTGGGCTGGTGGGGGAGTAGATAATTTATTCATTCACATCAATACTCACTTTATCCATTCGCATCAATACTCTGGAGATTTTCACTGAGTTAGGAGCTGAACCATTGCGACAGTAACCATAAATTAAAGAGAGCAGTACTACCTGGCAGGCGATCAAGCAAATATAGATACACATTGCTACTTAGAAATGACAAGAAACATGCTAAAAGACGTGCACAAAAAAGAGGTGCTCACAAACGTACAAGCAAGAACACACCCCTCACATGTCCACAAGCGAACACGCGCAAGCGAACACCCTCACACATGTACACAAGCACACACAGACACACACACATACACATGCACGTACAAACATTCACAACCATGCATGTACACACAGACAGACATACGTAAGAACACACGCACACACGCACACACGCACTCACACACACACACACACACACACACACACACACACACACACATATATATATATATATATGTGTGTGTGTATGTATGTATAAGCACACGTAAACTCAGACAGGCATACGCGATGAGCTCCAAACTACATATTTTGATGCAGGCTGTATAGGGGCTTTAGCAATTCGGATAGATGGCGAAAACTCCCTGTCACAGCTGCTAGATTGCCTTAGGCCATCACACTCCCTGGTCCAGAGCCTCCTTAAATCATCGTGCAGGAGCTTATGCAAAAGTTTCGTAGGAACGGCTTAAGTCAGATGAGATCCCCTCGCTAGTCAGCAGGAAATCTTTGAGATTGGGGCTATAATCAGGCGTTATGAAGTTATTATATATAGGGGGCCACAACCCTAACAAACATGGTGGTATTTTGCCCTTCTGCATCCGGGTCGGGGCCTGGTTGGTATTGCTAGCCGGTTGTTGCTGACCGGAACAAAACTTGCATTTGCAAGCATTTGCACGGAAACAAACAGCCACAAGCACATGTCTAGCAAGACTAGCATTGAAATTGAAATTCGCGTGGACGCAATCAGACACAGAATCACTCTCATACAGACTAACAAGAACATCCACAAGTAAAATATTGGATTGTGCAGGAGTATAACCTTAAACAGAGTGCAGCCTTCATATAATACTTATGCCGCATTGTGCATTCCAGCTGCTGGTCAAGCTAGAGTCGACACACAAAAGCTAAGATTCTCTGATAGTCTTTATAACGCTTAAACTCTTTCCGATCACGGCTTTATGTGAACTGGTTCACATATGAGGTTGTAATAATAATAATAATAATGCACTTGATAAAGCGCCGTCAGAGAAATAAATCTCTTTCTAGGCGCTTTACTTTTGCTGCAAAGGGAAATGCAATTGAATGGTAAGTAAAATCATGCTTGAAAAACAAACAAAATGAATAATATGGTTAGGGATGACATGCACAGGGTCAGCATGCAAATGCGTTTAGTGGCAGCATTTGTACAGCGACAACTGTGCACAGCAATCGTACTATTACTGGGAAAGTTCATAGGCAAGCATATGCGCAAGCATGCATTTAGTAATGCATGAACAGCGACGTATTAGGCTCAACAGGATGACATTTTTCAAGTCTTCAATCAAAATTACAGTCTGCCTCAAAATAAAAGAACATTTTCAGACACCTTGCCACCCTCGTTTTTATAAACAAGTTTGCTATTTCAAATGAAAACGACTGTTATATTAACTTCGGCACAAGCCTTTCAGCATTAGTCAATAATGTGCCAACGGAACGCATGTTGCACAGCGCTTACAGCCAATCTCCGATACCAGCATGACAACTAAAATCTCAAACGGCCTATTTACTTCTTTACTATAGTGCTGAAACGGCGTGCTATCATTTGCTCCCACCACAAGAAGCCTTTATTTTCTAGCAACACTTGTGTAACTCAGCGGTCTCATGAACAGGCGGCGAGTTCCAAAAAGCTGCCTCGGTACTAGAGCATGTCGGCGAACTGGGACGTGCAATAGGGCCTACCACTGCCGACTGTTCAGCTGCGCAAGCTCAAACCTAGCGAGGTATAATAAAGAGAAGTGCAAATTCAGCATATGAGCCCGATGGCGGTAACCCGAGTTACCGAATATCCGCGAATAGAATCGCAATACATTTTTTATTTTGCGGATAGCTGCTCTAAAAAATAAAGCCTTTCGAAATCGAAAACGCTGTCGACCTAATTCTGGAGCAGCACCGTCGAGAATCATGTCAAAGCAATCTGAAGAACTATGTGCGCATGAGCTCAATGAAAGGATGCTCGCTACGGTTGACAATAAAAACGATATAAAAATGTTAGCAATGATGTTCTTAACAACACAATTGAACTGGCGTGGAAGTTCTAGGAAACATTTCCCGGCTGCTCCGAGTGTGCAGATACGCTCCGTGGGCGCCCGAAGAAGGCTACAGCGGTTTTTCTGAATCAGCCATCAATCTTGAGCCTATTTTTTGAAAAAAATGGGCTCAATTTTCGTGATCAAGCCACGTGGATCCACTTGGCCACGAATCTGGTCAGCCGCTGCTCACTTTCGCAATAAAAATTATCGTTTTTCGAAATCGCTGTCTTTCGGCTGACGAATAGAACTCGACGAGCCCGACATGTTTGGCCTATTTCAATATAATCTCGACCAACATTCAGGTAGTTATCGCAGTCCGCGCGCACGTGTGTTACTGCCACAGGGCTCATACGCGCCGCCCACACCGACTATGCAGCTGTCGTTCAGCTAACTACAAAGCCGCAGAAATAAAGTATGCGCAAGTATATTGAAACATTGCTCAAGGCGCATTTTATAAGTCATTGACGAGAAATACAAGGTTTTCCGATCGTCCGTAAGCTCAATTCGGGCCACGATAAGCGCCGACTGCCGGCCCCGCAAGACACGAGATTTAGGCAAGGCCAAGGTCGGACGAAACGATTTATCAATACTCGCGGTTTCAGCTCTGGATTACAGCTGTCTTAATTTTTGCAGGAACTCAAGGATGTTATAATACATGATAATAATAGTGGTTTATTATTATGTAGGAATCGTGCAGTTCTGAGTAAATTTGAGAGATTTTGTCCGGCATGGCGGCGAGCTTGCACCCTCGTCTGCCGTCTGCTGTACAAAGCGTTTTAAGCAGTTCATCTTGCGCGAGAAATTTTACGACTGGTGTTTTTCACTAAATTTTAGAATGCAATAATTTTTTATCAAATTCCCCAAGTACTTTACGGAGCAGTTTTCCTGATGCTAGCGTTTGTTGTAAGGCCAAAGCTGGCCAAACATAGTTCTGCTCGTATACATAAAGTAAATAAAATACTCGCTGATTTAACAGTCTCTTTTGTATAGCGACAGAAGAGCCTTTACGGCTATCACCACCGCTTGCAGCGGCGATAAAGGATCGCCCACTGCAGGAATCAAACCCACGACCTCGGGACCGTGGTCGTGAAAAGCAGCCACCTCACCTAGTGCGCCATCACGGATCACCATAATTATGTCAAATAAATTCGCAAGACATCATGCTCTTAGTAAAATCATTTTTATACAGTGGAATTATAGGGCTTCACTACACAGGCGAAAACTTTTCGAAACCAGATATTTTCACTTCGACATCTTTCCCAAGTGTCCCCAGTGGCAAACGTCCGGGAACCGTTACTTAAGATCTGTTTCCATATCAATTGACGCATTGGCTTACTTACTATTTATATCCTTAGATAAATGTGCCGTTTTTGCATTGCAGAGGTTCTGGCGGCGGTGGCGGCTCGAGTGGGGTCCCGCGGAAACACAGTGCGGACGTGAGTGGTGAACGAGACTCACTCTTTATTTCTCCCAACGCGTACATGTAGGAGATCTCGACGAATCACAGTAGCTACGTCGGGAAATATAACCTGCATTAGTGGCCTGACGCAGCGCTACGTCAATGACTTTACAATTGGCCGCAGTGAGAATTAGGCTGCACTGTGTCAATGGCATAACTATTGGCTAAACCACAACCTGTGACCTTCCTTAAAAGATTCCTCGAGGTTGCGGCGTGCGATGTGGCTACTTAAAACGGTCTATTAAAAAGAGCTGGTCACCTGAAGACCTTATACCACCATCTCTGTCAACTTCACTATCAGACCAACTTAGAGCAGCTATAACGGAGGTTTTTAATGCTTCTCTGAAAAAATGGGTTGTACCCAAGTCCTTCAAATCGGTCATCGTTAGGCTGACGCTTAAAAATCCGGGATTAGATGCAGAAGTCCTTTCAAGCTATCGCTCAGTTTCCAGGTTTTCTTTTTTTGTCAAACATACATAAGAAAGTGTCGCTAAACAGCTGTTTGCAGACATTGAAAGAATGAAATGTGAGAACTATTTCAATTGGGGCTCAAGTGGCAGCACTCCACTGAAACTATTATCCTTGGTGTAACCAATGACATCCCATGCAGCAACGATAGCAGGAATGTAACTGCCCTAGCGGTGCCTTCGACACTATTGATCACGATGTCTCACTTGAACGATTGAGAACGACGATCGGTATGGCAGACGAGGCACTGGCGTGGTTCAAATCGTACTTGTCTGACCGTGTTCAATCCGTGTCGTGTGGTGGTCAGGTCTTGTCCACTAGATGGTCACCTGTAGAGTCCCTCAAGGGTTCTTCCCAAGTCCGCTGGTTTTTTTCCATTTATACTCAACCTCTGCGAAAAGTGACTTTCCTTTTGAATAGGATATCACTTTTATGCTGATGATACTATGCTGTCTTTGTCCTTTAAAGCGTCAGAATCTGATTCAGCTACTGATCAACTGAATGCTTGCCTTGCCGACATTGATCGTGGATGTCGGAATAGTTCTTGAAACCAAACGACGGACTAACTGAACTGCTGCTCAAAAGACACCTTAAGCGTGTGGCTGGATTAGAAGGCTTTGCCTTTCAAATAGCAGAAGGTGTTGTGTGACCATCACCGTGTGTATGGATTCTATGTGTCGTTTTTGAAAATTGCCTACATTTTGAAGCTTCGATCAGGAGACTGCTTCCACAAGTAGCCATCACGTACGATCCCGATCTCAGATTAGGATCTGTCTTCCACAGTAACTTGCAAAAAATTTAACTAGCTCATTAGTTCTGTCTCTTATAGATTATTGTAATTACCTTTAGGCTGCGCCACAGGAAAAAGTCACTAGGCCACTGCAGCTTGCTATGAATATGGCTGCAAGGCTAGTTTTGAACTCCCAGAAGTTTAACCATGTGTCTTCTTTCCTAAACGAGCTATGATGGCAGCCGGTTGACCAAATGACAGCATTTAGTGGGTCCCTGTGATTCGTCCTTCACGTGCTTATGCGTGCTGACACTGTGCATGCTGCCACTAGCCACATTTGCATGCTGACCCTGTGCATGTCACCCCTAACCATGTTATTAATTTTATTTGTTTTTCAAGCATGATTTTACCATTTAATTTCATTTCCCTTTGCATCAAATGTAAAGCACCTAGAAAGAGATTAAGTTCTCTGTGGGCGCTTTATCAAGTACATTATTATTATTATTATTATTATTATACAGAGAAAAAAGTTCTCACCCTGACCGAAAAGGCTCACCACGGCTTGGCTCCATCATACCTAGCTAAACGGCTACACCAGTTCCAGCCTCCTCGTGCCCCAGTTTCTGTATGGACTATAAATTAGCTGTTTCATTCCTCTGCTTAAAGACCGTTGGCGACCGAAAAGCTTGTGCTGTACAGGTCGTAGACAGTCGAACTCGCTTCCACAACTCTTAGGTAACGACCACTACTCTACTACTGCCGACTATGGCACATGCTTTCCAGGGAACTTGAGCTGCTACTTCCATGCAACTCACTACCTCATCTGCTCTCCTGACTCTGCTGTGCTTCCCACTTTCTCTTTGTTGCCTGAGACAAAGCCTGTCTGTCAGCTTCTGAATGCCTACCGAAAGCTGCTTAGGGTGTGAGTGTGCCACACAAAACACAAAACTCTCCTGTGTAACACCCACATAGTCTTTGTGGAGTTACAGATGGAGATAAATTGCAATACATTACCTCCAACTTAAAAAAGCCATAAACTAGAACCACCTAATGCAATTATGTGAATTCACTTTTCTAAGCAAAAATTTCACATTGTGCCAAATTTAAAGTAAGAGTACATTAAAAATTCAACGGACCAATTGAAGTTAATAGTGCTCTTTAGTTGGGCCTATGATTTGAATTATAGCCAACCAGTGGCCAGTTCGAATGATCTCGTGTAGATATTCGGAAGATGTATGGGTTGCTGAAGGTAAATGTTGATCTAATCTCTGGCAAAAAAATCAGATTTTTTATGCAAATGCCAATAACCCAGTTTATGGTTGTGGTGACTTGCAACACAATTAGGGAAGCTGTAAATTCAGAGTGGAAGCTATTCTGTCAAAGAGTTAGAGTTTTGAAGCATGCATATGCCAGACAAACATAGGGATTAGATGCTCTTGTATGGAGCATGTAGCTCAGCTTAAGGGAGAGTTAGGGGGCAGTAACATGGGCAGACCATCTTGCCAATGTTACTTACTTTTAGTTCCCTTCATTCTCTGGCTCCAGTGTACCTATCTGAATTGCTCCCCCACCAGGCGAAGAGTCGTACGACCCATTGTTCTGACTAGAATTGCTTAGTCATTACTCGTGCGAACCTCAAAACCGTCTGGACCGTACCTTTAGTTCATACACTACCAAAGCCTGGTACTCACTACCGACGCACGTCACAACGTCCGCTGACGTGACGACATTTAAAAGAAGCTTAAAATGCACCTTTTTTGAAGCATATGGAGGGTTCTTGTGATTCGTCCTTCGCTTGCATATACCTGCTTACACTATGCCTGCCGCTTGCGGGTATAACCACCAAACATTTAGTTATGCTTAATATGCAATATCCGTAAAGTACCTAGAGAGATTACATTCTCTGAGATCGCTATACAAATTTATTTGGTAGTATTATTATTATTCCCAATGCAGCAAAGCTGTAAAAATTTACAAATTTAAAATTTTTGTAGCAGTTCACTAACTGCTGTTAAGGGCGGATCTCTAGCTTGTGAACGCCTTTTTTACTGGGCGAAGCAGTGAAGCCACCACTTTAATGTAAGATATAAATAAGAATTAATATGAGTTTTACATGCATTAATTAATGATTCGTGCTGCCTTGGTGAGTGGCTTTGTCCTAAGCTACACCGTCTGAAAACCTGACATGTTGCATGGTTGCTATAGGGCAAGCTGACACAAATGGTCAGCTAATGGCTGTCTCAGCACTGAGCCAGAGAAGACAGGTCTTGTTCGTGACGATGTTTTTGCTGGATGAATATGCACGAATGTACACGTTGAACAAGCCAACCTTTGCTCTGGGTGTTTGTAGTACTGGCTCCAGCTTTGTTCAGCCGTAAGCTCTGGTCTTTTGCACTTGTTGCAGTCCGCTGTGACCGTGACAGGGGTATAAGAGTAGGGGTGGTGTGCACGCAGCTGAATTTGTTGCTACCACTCCTACTCGCCTACTTTGCTCTATTTGGCCCTCAGTTCATCTACGGAGCTTAAGAACAAGCTTCAGAAGCCTAGCTTGAGCCCAACGTAGAGCTACAGAGGTACCACGCTGTACCAATCAGCTCATCCGTGTGACTGGTATAGGATTTCTCCCTACATTGCATCTTTTTTTTCAAAACTTATTCTGCTGACTATGACTAAATGACCGGCTCTGTTCCTTGCTCACCACAATTGATGCGACTTCTGGCACATCTGCACACATAGTAAACCGATTGTGTGGTCTCTGTGACAGTGCTGGGTCGCAGAGTCACGCACCTCGCAGGAAGTGAGATGTCCTGTAACGTGGTTGGTAGCCGACGTTCGTCTTCGCCTCCCCTCTCTGTCTCTCTCTCCCTCTCTAACTCCGTTTCTGTCTGTCTGTGTCTCTCTATCTCTATCTGTCTATCTATCTATCTTCCGAGACGTCAGAATGATTACGTCTATTCTCAGAAGTCACCTTAAAATTCCAACCGATAAGAGCCAAGCCTGCGAGATGCAGGCTCAGCCCTTGGCTGGAGCTCACTCATCACTGTGTTTGTGAAACGCACTCTCGCTTTCCTTCCACAGTAACTGAGCAAGGGATCTGGCTGGCTGGCCTGGTGCAACCACACTAGGCGAAGCTGTTATCATTTGAAAGCACTTGGGAGCTTCCTTCCACACGAAAATCTCTATAACTAAGTTCTTGCAAGCTCAATTGGATGCATGCATCTCTTACTTACTGTTTATCACCTCGCGTAGACAGCCTGTGGTTTAGCTCAGGCATTAGAATAGTTTGGTCTACTAAGCAGAAGCTAAAACCAAAAAAATTACACAAGATATCTGGACTGACTATCTACAAAAGATCAGGACTGACTACCTATTGACAGGTATGCGAGGGCTACTATAGATCAGACCAATTAATCCTATCAAAGGCCAAGTCTAGCTTCTTGAAAAACGCTGTTGAATCACAATGCAGGATCCAAAAAAGGCTTATGTCTACGATCGACCATCTCCTTAACCGCTACCAGATTAGCTCCTTACCTAAGGATCACTGTGATAATCTAGTTGATCACTACTCTAGCTTCTTTGTCAACAGTATAGATAGAAAATCTTGTAGTTCGTCCCTAGGATGGCAGCATCCACCTTGAAATCATGACCTTCAACTCCATGCAGCACCTCAATGTCTACATTCAAGGAGGCCAAGAGTGTCCTCATTATGAAGTTCATATCCCAATCAAAGAAGACAACTATTTCTCTAGAGCCCAGTCCCACTGCCCTGCTTCTACGACGCATCGATCTGATGCTGCCATGTATAACTAACATCATAAATATGTCACTAGCCCCAGGTTATGTCCCAGGACATTTCCAATAGGTTGTAGTCAGACTAGTAATCAAGAAGGGATCACTCAACCAAAGAGCTTAAGCGGCTTCTGTTCAGTCTCCATTCTACCGACCCTAACAGAGACACTTGAACGAATCACGGCAGACTAGCTGGACTCATATACCGGAAACTTAAAACCTTGCTGGAAAGCTATACTCTGGTTTTAGAGCTAATCACTTCACCAAGTCAGCATTGTTTCGAGTGTAAGACGACTTACTTAGGAATGCATTCTTATGTAGATTATCTCTACTCGGTTTGCTGTCATTCGGCAGCTTTTGATACCATCGACCGCCAAGTCCTTCTCGAACGCTACTCCCTAAGCCTGGGAATCACTGGCACTGCATTGCAATGGTTCGGGTTCTCTCTCAGTGGGAGACACGCCGCCTTACACCCTTAAGAGTATGGTTGTGAATAGACAAATATCATCAGAGGCACTACTGAAGTAAGGGGTACCGCAGGCCTCGTGCTTGGTCCGGTTCTTTTCACTGTTAATACTCTCCCTCTTTCCGATGGATCGCCAATCACAACCTTAAGCCTTTGCTTCTATTCGGAGGACACTCAGTTGTACCTTTGCTTTGATCACTCTCAGCCTTCGAGCTGGTCAGTTTCTCTACAAACCCTTGCTGAATGTATTGATGTTATCTGCTCATGGAATGCAGCGAACCATCTTAAATTGAAGGATGGTAAAACAAACATACTAGTTATGGGCAAACCAAGTTTGATTCAGAAAATTCAAAATAAAATGTTCAAAATTGGCCCTGAGAGCATATCGCCTGTTTAATCCGCACGAAATCTAGGCGTCATGTTCCAAAGTGACCTTTCATTAGACAACCACATCAGCTTCACAATCGAGTCGGCCTACTTTCAGCTACATGACATTGCTAAAATTTGGCCTTGTAAAGGCAGGGATACCACAACTGAATTGGTCCATGCATTTGTGAATCCTGTGTCGACTTCCGCAATTCACTACTAACTGGTCTTTCGGGCCTGTGCAATCAGGCCCAGCGGTCCTGAGCTGCTACTTCTATGCTACTCATTACCTCAACTGCTCTCCTGACTCTGCTATGCTTCCCACTTTCTCTTTGTTGCGTGAGACGAAGTCTGTTGGCTACCGAATGCGTACCGAAAGCCGCTTAGGCTGTGAGTGCGCTATACAAAACTCTCCTGCTTAACACCCACGTGGTCTTTATGACTTTATGGAGTTAAAGACGGAGATACATTACATTACATTATAGCTCGGGACAAATCAATTCTGCAGCAAATCTTTTCTTCGGTAACGTCGCAGTTGCAGCATCACACCATTTCTAGCTGACATGGACAGGCTTCCACTTAAAAAACGCATCGACTTCAAGGCACCCCTCAGGGCTCGAGTCCACGACCTCAATGGTCAGAGGCGAGCACCTTACCCCTGGGCAGTCTAAATCAATAGCCGACAGAGCCTCAGCCTGATCATGACACCAAAAAACGGATCTTCACGTGGAGATTGTGTCCCATTGTGAACCGATATGATTCACCCGGTTGAATGAAATTAAAAGAAACGGTGTCACATTAAAAATGTTGACCGTCATATGGATGCTATAAGCCTGACTTAAAATACTAGTCGAGTTCAAAGTTTAATGACTTGGGCCGAATGTTTACTATTCACACTACCATCGAGGTATGACAGTGAACTATCTCCCCCACCAGGCCAAGCATCGTACCACCCGCTTTTCGGAATCCGACAGTTTACCAATACCTCGTACAAACCTCGAATCCTTTGGAGACCGTGCATTTAGTTCGTATGCTCCCAAATCCTGGAACTCCCTCCCAACATGCGTCAGAACATCTCCTGACTTGACAAAATTAAAAAGAACTTAAAAAAACACCTATTTAGGACAGCATTTAGTGGGTCCCTGTGATTCGTCCTTCATGTGCTTATGCGTGCTGACACTGTGCATGCTGCCATTAACCATACTTGCACGGTGACCCTGTGCATATCACCTCTAACCATGATATTCATGTTTATCAATGATATTACTCACCATTCAATCGCGCTTCCTATTGCAGCAAATGCAAAGCGCCTAAAACTAAATTGAGTTCTCTGAGGGCAATTTATCAACTGCATTATTATTATTATTATTATTATTATTATCGCCAGAAAGGTGTCTGTGCTGTACCTAATTGTAGTAATGCTACATTTAATACAGTAACTCCGCATCTTTCTGCAGTTCCGAGGCATTGGGGATTTTCATTTGCGTACTAACGTGATTTTTAGCATACTTTATTTCAAGTCACAGCGAATCTCGTGTTATTGTAAACCAGTCATCTATAAGTCGAAGATTCTCTCTCGTACGGCCTTCTTCCGAGCTACTTACTTAGCTCCGATTCACTTCATTAAAGAGACACAATTAAGAAAGGTCATTCATCGTCGTAAGATCGACTACCACAGTTACGCAGACCAAACCTAATCCTGACATTGACGTCAACCAGCATCTGCAACACTTGTTCAAATCGAAATCAGAAATGAACCACTGGAGGGGTATAAAAGCAGAGCAGAGCTCCTTAGAATTTCACATTCATCTTTCAATAGTAGCCGAGTCACGGAATTTACAAAGCATGAAGCTGCAGCGTAAATGAAGCTCCTTAAAAGTCACAAGCGTGTACATCAACAAGGTGCAAACATATATCTGTCTTATGATCTGCAATGTTGTCTCACATGCCAGTCAACGGACAGTCAGCCCAAATCTCAACGCCTGTGCTTAGTAGACCTAGCTAGTTAAATGTCTGAGGTAAACCATCGGCCATCGGGCTGAGAGGGTACAATGTGTTTAGTCAGAAGCACTAACTCATTAAGAATATCGGCTTGCGTCGTGTTGAAAAATTCCTTTAGTGAGGACAAATCTAAAGGAGGATCGAGCAGCAGGAGCTATATTTATTTTTATCAGGGAGATATTTTTGTAAGAGCCATGTCAAGGGTTTTCAGAGTTCGAGATTCGCAGATGATTCTGGATGCCAATGATGTCACTAACTGTATACTGAATTAGATCCGCATGAGTCAGATGTGTGGAATTTTGATAGATGACGATAATTTACAGGGAGAAAATTTGGTGGCCTTTGTAGCAGTCGTGGTCTACTATATAGTCGCGAAACCTTCATGCCTCCATGCGGCTTCTGTGACCAGGTGTGCTTTGAGGCGCTAACGTCACTGCTATCTGCTATGCGTCTGGAAGAATTAGCACGTCCGCAATGTGTGTGAGCAGTAAGAATCATATAGCTGGTACTGACCACAGTCGTCTGTTCCCACACGAGGTTCAGTAGAATGGTGTGGCTGCGGTGTGGTGGACCCCCTGCCCAAGCGTGACTGAAGATAAAAACGCTCGATTCAATGGCTTGATTGCATATTCCGCGTTTTATTTGTAGCACGGTTCTCGTAGCCACATTCTCCCTGAGCTGAAGAGCCCTAGGCGAGCTGAGAAGTGCCGTGCTAGTGAGTCCCCCATTACTGCAGAAAATGTCGTCTTGGTTGGCATTTGTGTGTAGATAGCTGCCCCACATTCAAGAGGGCTCCGGTCGGATAGTGTCCTCCCAATTGTGGAAGGCTAGCTTCGTTGTTGCCCACGTCCCTCAGTAGCCTAATGTAGCTAGGGCCCCAGTAGTTCGGTTCAGTCCCCCTTGCTATTGCTGGCGCATGCCATATGGTTATAAAGAGGCTTAATTAACGCTCGTCTGGCTCTGATGCCCGGTGACGGCGACGTTGCAGCTGAGAGCTTTGCCGGGACCCGTTGTGGTCGGGCGGGAAGTAAGCGAGCCAGTTAGTCACGGTAACTAATTAACCTGTGAATCGCGAAACCTCAAGACCCTTGACATCGACGCTGTCCGTGCGAGAATATCTGCTTCGCCTTCTGCTGCTCAGTCCTCTCTCCGATCTGTCATCATTGGTAGATGGCTACAACACGACACTAGCTGACATGCTCGACGAGTTTGCACCTCTGACAAAGCGCACTGTGCGCCCCCAACCCAGACGGCCTATGGTTTACCACAGACATTAAACTAGCCAGGTCTACTAAACGAAAGCTTGAAAAAACATACAAAAGATCCGGTTTAACTGTCCATCGACAGGCATATGAAGACTACTGTAGGTCGTACCAATCGATCCTAGCAAAGGCCAAGTCTAGCTTCTATAGAAACATTGTTGAATCACAGATGCACAATCCAAAAATGCTGATGTCGACAATAAACCATCTCCTCAACCGTTCCCAGATTAGCTCCTTACCTGATGATCGTTGTGATGATCTAGCCGATCGCTTCTCTCGATTCTTTGTGCAGAAGATGGACAAAATCAGGGAATTCATCCCTGCGATGACAACCTCCCCACTAGAATGCTGTTCCTCGGTTCCTGGCTGCACCTCAATGTCTGCATTTAAGCAGGTCACTAGTGATCTAGTCCTAAAGTTCGTATCGCAATCAAAGAAGACAACAAGTCCTCTGGACCCTATTCCCACGGTCCTGCTCCTACGCTGCATTGATCTGCTGCTACCATGCATAACTAACATCATTAATATGTCATTAGCCTCAGGTCATGCCCCAGCACCTTTAAAAAAAGCTGTAGTCAGGCCACTTCTCAAGAAAGCAACACTAGACCAAGAGAACTTAAGCAACTACCGCCAAGTTTCCCTTCTACCATTGCTATCAAAGACTCTGGAACGGGTCGTGGCAGACCAGCTGAACTCATGTATCGAAACCTCACACCGTGCTAGCAAGTTCCAGTCTGGTTTCAGAGCTAATCACTCCACAGAGTCAGCATTGCTTCGGGTATACAACGACCTACTTAGGAATGCTGAAATGGGTAGAGTGTCTCTGCTTGTTTTGCTCGATCTTTAGGCAGCTTTTGATACCATCGATCACAAAGTTCTTCTAGAGCGCCTCTCATCTCGCCTGGGCATCACTGGCAGTGCTCTGCAGTGGTTCAGGTCCTATCTCAGTGGGAGACTCCAGAGTATTGACGTAAATGGACAAAGATCATCTGAGGTACCTCTGAAATATGGCATACCTCAGGGCTCCGTGCTAGGTCCGGTTCTTTTCACGGTTTATACTCTCCCTCTTGCTGATGTGATTGCCAAGCACAATCTAGGCTTTCACTTCAATGCGGATGACACTCACTTGTACCTTTGCTTTGATCCCTCACAGCCTTCGAGCACCTCAAATTCTCTCAACTCACTTGCTGCATGTATTGATGACATCCGCACATGGATGGTAGCAAATTTTCTAAAACTAAATGACGATAAAACTAACTTACTAATTATGGGCAAACCCTGGGTGATTCAAAAATTAGAAAGGCTGATGCTCAAAACTGGCTCTGCTTAAATCCCACATGTATTCTCCTTTGTGTGCTTATGCATGCTGACACTGTGCATATTATCGTTAACTACTTGACGATTAAAAAAATATACAATTCATTTGCGTAGTGCCCTAAGAGAACTTAATCTCTATCCAGGCGATTCACATACACCAAAGTGTTTTAGTCCTCCTCGACCTCCCTCGGCAGAGGTAAGAACATTGACCTCTCGTCAAAGGCAAGCACCTTTATCCCTGAGCCAAACCAAGGTGGCGACACGCCTCCTTTCCAGCACATCGAAAGTTCATAGAAAAATATTTAGTTCTCTTAGGGTTCTATACCAATTCCTTATTATTATTGTTGTTGTTGTTTTTGTTATTTTAATTATTATTCATTGTAAAGCCGTTGATGAAAGTATCTAGTCTATGCATGCAAATTAAATCTATGAACGCCTTGCCAATACCGCTTATGACCGGGGTTCGTTCTTTTAAGGAGCTGTTATGAAAAGTTCAGCACTTGTTGGGTGCTTACACAGTGGCCTGTAATGATATCGTTCTTTTTTCTGTGACCACTGTGTTTCTGATTGGCACTATTGTTACAGCGCTGCAATGTCAGGAAAGACAAGCCACAAAGCCAACGACTTGTCGGAAAACAAGATACTTAATTTCTACTACACGAGCAGGGTAAGGAATGAGTGCCAGCATGCCATCATATTTCATTAGCTGCAGCGATTGCTGCCTTTGCTGGCCAGTGAAGAGGTGCACGGGTCACGTGACTCTTTGTTGACGAGCTCTATAGCAGCGTGAAGTGGCCCTCTACGTGGCCGTAGCCACTCTTACGTTCCCCGAACTTTATCTTTGCCGAGACTGAGCACTTTGAAACGCTTCGTGACTGGGGGGTGGTTCGTGCTCTGCTTCGTTCTAATTTGTGTTGCTGTGGTTTGTCTCATGGTAAACGGTTGGAGACACCGTTGAAGCCTCTCCTCCCCCCCCCCCGTAGTGCCATTTGGACCGAGTGACTTATCGACTTCTCGATAAAACCAAGCAAGCCCGAGTCGGTCGCACAGTTGTTGCATAAGGATGTTCACTGGCTTCCTGTCAAGAAGAGAATTCATCTCTAGACACTTCTTGCAGTTTATGAATGTCAAATGGGTATGGCTAGCTTAGTTCTTCTGGACTATATGCTTGAGGCCAGCTTGATCTCTCTCAGATCCTCAGGGTCCGACAGCCTAGCTGTTCCGCTCGGCCACCTCAAAGCGATGAACGATAGGTTTTTTCTTTGACCTGTTGAATTTTTGTGCCGGTTTCTGGAAGCCGGCATGCTGTTTGCAAGTATTCCAGACTTTTTTCAAGACCTACCTTCTCAATATTGGCCGGCCTCTGTTTAGCAGTGACATGCTTCGACAGTCCCACATAGGACATTCATTAATAGGCGACAGTCGCATAGCGAAACGAAAACTATACCTAAATACAAATCACACAGTATGGATAGCCCAAACAAATGCTGAATTAGCTAAAGAGAAAATTGCTTATCAATACCTAACTGTCTTAGCACCTTCTTAATTTAAGCTTTTCAGGACCTCGATGGTCGCTGCATTTTGATAAAAAGAGAGAGAGAATTTGCAATATCAATATCAGGGGGCCCTAAGCATTTATGCACCAGTAAGAGGCTCGTTCCTTATATACATATACATATATACATGTGTGTGCGTGCGTGCGTGCGTGCGTGCGTGCGTGCGTGCGTGCGTGCCTGTGTGCGTGTGTGTAGCAATGGGAATGTTGGATTTTCCCTTTTTTTGGGGACATACAGTCGTGGTTAGGAAGAGCATAGTTTCGACTCAAGGAGTACTTCAGCCCTTCCATTCATTCGGCTCTGCTAGAATGTAAAAGTGCGCAGATTGAAGGATAAGAAGGGCTTGAATGGAGTTTGGGGGCAAGAGCAACAGGTTGTGTGTGCGTGTGTGCGTATGTATTATTGCTAAAATTTGGGCTTGTTTAGATAAGGATACCACGTCCAAGTTGGTCCGTGCATTCGTGACATCTCGTCTCGACTTCTGCAACTCACTGCTCACTGGCCTACCAGCATGTGCGATCAGGCGATTGCAGCTGGCTCAAAACTCTGCAGCTAGGCTTGTCTGTCGTGAGCATCGCAGTTGCCACATTACTCCACTTCTCGCCGACCTGCACTGGCTACCATTCAAGCAACGGATTGACTTCAAGGTTTTGTCGCTCACATTTAGGTCCCTTCATTCTGTGGCTCAAGCCTATCTGTCAGATATACTAACCAATCAGGCCAAGCATCGTTCCACCTGCTTTTCGGAATCCAACAGTCTAGAAATACCTCATACAAACCTCAAATCCTTTGGAGACCGTGCATTTAGTTCGTATGGTCCCAAAGCCTGAAATTACCTCCTGACCTGCGTCAGAACATCTCCTGACCGGACCACATTTAAAAGGAACTTAAAAACACTCCTATTTAGGACAGCATTTAGTGGTTCCCTGTGATTCGTCCTTGATGTGCTTATGCGTGCTGACACTGTGCATGCTGCCACTAACCACATTTGCATGCTGACCCTGTGCATGTCACCCCTAACCATATTATTCATTTTGTTTGTTTTTAAGCATGATTTTACTTACCATTCAATTGCATTTCACTTTGCAGCAAATGTAAAGCGCCTAGAAAGAGATTAAGTTCTCTGAGGGCGCTTTATCAAGTGCATTATTATTATTATTATTATTTTTAATTAATTTTATAACGACAGAAGAGCCTCCACGGCTATCACCACCGCTTGCCGTGGCGATAAAGGATCGCCCAACGTAGGATTCGAACCCTTGACATCCGGACTGAGGTCATGAAAAGCAATTGCCTTACTTGGTGTGCCACCACGGCTCAACACGGTAATAATTCTGTTGCCACGCGATCAACTTGGTAAGGGAAATTCTGTCATGCTAGCACATCTCACCTAGAAGAAAGGCAATTACGATTTATACAGGGTGAAGAATGACGAGCCGTTCCTTTTGAATGCTAATTTATTTCTTTCGAAGGCTGCAGCCACAGCAGGAATTAAAATCACTGTCGTCTACAGCAAGCAGCAAATCCGGTGGAGCTGGTCGTACTGCTGGCTCCTCATGAGTTGCGACCAGTGAATAGGAAGATGAGGCGAAGGCAAGTTACGTGACGAATGTCCTAGGTATGTGCAAAATTTATTTATAAATGAGGGTTAGCTGACCAGACAGTCTCATTTATATAGCGGCAGAAGAGCCGTGGCAGTGCTATCATCATCACTTGCATTGAGCGAAGCAGAATACCTGCTGCAGGATAAAGAACTTTCAGCGGCTTGGGAGAGCTGCTTGATGAGGAAAATATGGACGTAGAAATCCTGTCGGCATAGACTACTCATCAGGTAATCCTAGGCGACTCGCCAGGTAATCCCAGGTGACGCGAAGTGTAGTACCAGGGTCTTAGCCTAGTAGTTAGGAATGCATTCGTTGTTCATGACCAGGTTGTTAGTTCAAAAGGTCTTGAAAAAATAGTAGCTTCGCTGTAAGCAGCTGTCAGAAGGTCGCTTTAAACAGCTTGTCAAAAATAGGTATACTCAACATTTGGACATTTGGAAAGGTTTGAGCTATCCTAAAAGATCTCTTCAGCGAGCCTAAAACAACGAAATCTTTGGCTACTCTAACAAGATCATTCGAACCATTTAGCTAAACTACATCTGCATCTACTACCCTCGATACACTTTACAAATTGCCTCTCCTTAGCAGCCTCTCAAAGTCTTTATGCAAGATGTTCGAGCATGAGAGTTTAACTTAACCGCTTTATTTCTATAGCAACACAAGAGCACCGAAATATTTTACCCGGAAATAAGGAACCGCATTTTGTAGCAGTCAAACCCATGCCCTAGGTCATGATTTGCGATCACTCGGCCACTAGGCTGTGTATGCCGTGGCAGTGATAACGGTGGCCGCTCGGTTGAACACAAATCAAGATTTCCCATGCAATTTAGAAAAAATGGTAACCCCATGCAGGAAAACCTGGGAATTCCTGCAGACTACTTCAGAACAGTCGATAAGAACTGTACTGCTATTTGCAAGGCCTAAGGCTCGGCGCTGAAGGGTGTCTCCGCAGCAGCTTTCTAAGCCTGGCAGCCTATATTGGATGCCCGGCCTGCAGCAGTTAGTGGGGTTAGTTACTTGAGTGCCAGTGATTTGAAGAGGCGGTTCCGGCTTGCTTTCGAGTCGCCTTCTTGGGGTAAAGCGAAAGCTCCCTGGCCCCACTGCCCACGGATCACCTCTCGCCGACTAGGATTCAGATCAGCCCACTATTGAGTAAACAGTAAGAATGGCTCTTCAGTTGCTTGTTCTCACCTTGCGACTAGGAAATCTCTACGATATCGATATGGGGAGAAAACAATTTAGATCAGTCGCGAGAGCAAAATCTTTAATCCAATCTACAAGCATGTGATCAATCATCTTCTGTCTGCTTGTGGACATTCTGGATGGCACTGCTTGCTTACGTTGGGCGCAGTAATTACCTACTTGTTAACGCTGTAGGACGGAATTGACAGCTCGCTGTATCTAAGCGCATCTTATCGACAGCAAGAGTCTGCGGCTACGACATTCTAGGCTTGCAGCTTGAATTAGTGGGTGTAAATTCCTGACCGCTGTGTATAACCGTCTTTAGCGTGAATCGCTGAACGACGATGACCACTCCATAACTTCAGCTTTCTCTAAACGTATATGCAAAGTTACCACCTTGCTTTACCAGGGAAACAATTGACTTGACTCGGTCTCTCGGTCTCGGCTAACGTCACTCACTTGGCTGGCTTTTATTGTCAAGGCTTCTGAAAGCTTTGAGCTTAAGTCGCACCAATTTAATACTTAGCCAAACGACATCTGATAGCAAATACGATTTTCCGATTTTCCAGATCTATTACCACTTGACGCAAGACTTACATGTCAAAGGTGCGCGGAAAATGAAGTTGCATGGCCACAGCTTCAGTGAAATGCGTATTAAAGTGAGATTAAGCAGCACAGATTAACGAAACCTTCTTAAAGTTTACCTGCTTTGATGAGCTTTCTGTACATAAAGCAGCTCGGTGGTTTGAATTGAGTTGGCTTATTGACACTTCTATACACTGTGTATGACAGATAAGGCCATGCTCAGTAACTTGCTGCCAAACGCTGGTACTTGCAGTAAGCGAGCATGTACCGGCTTCCACGACGACGACGATGATGATAATGAGGATGATAATGATGAGGATGATAGCATATTAAGATCGCTTTTCGGAATCTAACTGTTTACTTATACCTCGTAAAAACATCGAATTCTTTCGAGACCGTGCCTTTAGTTTGTATGCTCCCCAAGCCTGGAACTCACTCCCGACTTGCGTCACAACATATCCTGACTAGACCACATTTCAAGATAAACGAAAAACGCATTTATTAAGCTCAGAATTTGGTGAGTCCCGGTGATTCGTTCTTTGTGTGCTTATGCGTGCTGAAACTGCGCATGCTGCTACTAACCATACGTGCACGATGACAGTGTGCATGTCACCTCTAACCATGTTTTTCTTATTTATTGAGCATGCTATCAATGACCATTCGATGGTGCTTCCTTTGCAGCAAATGCAAAGTGCCTATAAAGAGATTGAGTTCTCTGGGGCGCCTTATCGAATGTATTATTATTGTTATTGTTATTCAGTCTGTTGAAACCCAATTAATAAGTCTGGGTCTCGGTAAATGGGCGCCACGACAATAGGACGAATAGTTCTCAGTAGAATCAGCTTAAAAGCGCGTGAGTGGTCGTAGGGCAAGAACATTAGGAAAGCACTGGAGTATCGTTTGCAAGACATACAATAAAGAGTCGCACTTGCGAAAGCTTTCGCGCCGATTCACTGGCTGCATGACAGCGAGGCGCACGGTCTTCCGAAATCAATTGATGCCTGCTAGCCCCCAGGACTACAGATGTGGCAAAGCAATTTATTGGAAAGAACGAACGACAATCACTAATTTAACTTGGGCATCTGTAATTATCGTCTAATTAGACCGTAATGCAAAGACACTTTATACATGCAGGCCTCGGGCTGTCACCTTAGTAAATACTTTGCCAGCTTTATGAGCCGCCGGAGCAAACATTTTCCCTACTTGCAATAGATTTTCTTCACACTTATTACTGTCATGTCCCTAGGTTATTGCCCGTTCCTGGCGTTGATAGGAGTTGATAGAACGCAAAATAGCTTACGGTTACATTTTGGATCACGACCTAAGCCCACAGGCAATGACCAAGTCTACTTTGCTCTTTTAATTAGTTTTTGTACAGAGCATGATCTGCCTCCTGAAATTGCTCATTTACTCTCTCTGGCTTTTCGTAATTAGTTCGCGTGTTTGTTCACCCTGCTTATTTCCATACACTCACGTCTACTTAGTAGAACTTGAACACTCAAGAAAAAACTGCCGCACCATGCCACTGCCTTCCCTATGTCAAATAAACAAGATTTAAAAGTGAATAAAATACTGAATTTGTGCCTGAACTTGTATAAGAAACCTTGGCCTAATGTAGCGAGGCAATCGTTATGGCACGCTTTCTTTTGCCAACGGAAGCCCTGCTCAACAAACAGAACAAGCCTGAAAGATCTGCAATGTAATCCCGTTAGAAAACAGTATTAATATTTAATGAAGAGCTACAGAGTTAGTAGTTGAAGTCAGATGATTTACCGCCGCATTCATAGCATTTGAAGAGCCTTCGCTGGTAGCATGCCGATTGCAGCGGGCAATAAAGAATCATCTGCTGCAGGAGGACTCGAACCCAAGACCTTGGTCTTGAAGTGCCACAACCTTACGCAGATATTAAGATAAATGCTGCACCAAACTATGCAAACACTACTAATGGCCCTGCCGTATAATTTTTTTGGTCAATACTGCTTGCATGATAATACGTTGCATATGTATACTGCCAAAAAATGCGTTCAGGCTTCATAAAATCAAAAACCGTGAATAGTATTAGGTCTAAAGTAGACGAATAGGTTCTAATATTGGGAAGATAATATCTACTAAGAAGTTTCTAAGAGTGATCGTGATGAGTGTGCGATCGCTGTCGGACTCAAAAAATAACATGAAAAGAACTATCAAAAACTAAGTACAGTCAGCCCCTCCCCCCGACTTTTGACGGTTCGATTCATGCAAATTCCGAGCTACAAAGTCAACTACGGTCACGCTAAAAAAAATTGAAACATATCCAAGAAAAATGTCAAAATCTGCATGCATTCAGTAGATTTTAAAACTCCGCAAACATTTGGGTGGAAAACTTTGCAGCTAGGCTTGATATCAAGTGCAATATATTATTATTATTATTGATTGTCGTGAATGTCGCAGTTGCCGCATCGCCCAACTTCTCGCCGACCTGCACTGGCTGCTACCAGTCAAGCAACGCATCGACGTGAAGGTTTTGTCACTCACTTTTAGGTCCTTTCATTCATTAACTCCAGCTTACGTATCAGATATACTCACCCACTAGGCTAGCATCGTACCACCCGCTTATCGGAATCTACCTGTTTACCTATACCTCTTACAAATCTCAAATTCTTTGGAGACCGTGCCTTTAGTTCGTATGCTCCCTAAGCTTTTAAATCACCCACGACTTGCGTCACGTCCTTACTTGTCCACAGTTAAAAAAAAATTAAAACGCATCTATTTATCACGGCATTTAGTGTGTCCCGGCGATTTTTCTTTTATGTGCTTATGCTTTCTTACACTGTTGCATGCTGACACTAACCACAATTGCATGCCGACCCTTTACATGTCATCCGTAACCATGCTGTTCTTGTTATTTATGGGGCATGCTTACACTAACCATTAGATCGTGCTTCTTAGGCAGCCCGTATAAAGTGCCTAGAAAGAGATTGAGTTCTCTTCGGGCGCTATATCAAATGCATTATTATTATCATTATTAGGGAGGAAACGATGTCTGTCAGCTATGCTTTGTAAGTACTGGGGGCTCTATCTCGCTTGCGTGACTTGCTAGAGGTGAGACTTTTCAGAGCGATCTTACGCGTGCTCGTGTTTTGTGTTGTGATTTTATTGTTCATCACTTTAATAATCTTAATACCACTATTTACTTCTCTATTTGATATTGTGATTATTTTTAGAAGGTTGAAAACGCCAAAGTAGTACTCCTCCTTCTGGTGGTGAACAGAGGCAGAGAGCATTTTAAATAAGGAGAGAGATTGAAACGTAAAAGAGAATCCAGCATTTCGCTGACCATGGTAGCGTGTGAAACTTGCTTATCCGCGTATGAAACTGGCTTCTACTATATTCTACTATCTTCACATTCCGACGGATAAAACAATGGCTAACAACTTGTGCTATGAAGTTTGCTGCTTCCGCCAAATCCTCAATCACTACAGCAAAGAAAAGTGAGATTATCGAAGAGATGGAGAAATTGCCGATCGTGTGGACGGAAGACCCGAATGAATGAACGCGTGCCTCTAACAATTCTGACCTTCCAAGCTAAAGCTAGGAGCATCTTCAATGACCTTTAGAGGCAGTATAATAGTGCAACCTCCGATAAACCAAATGTATCAAGCTTTGGCTGCTTTGATAGCTTCAGGAAACGCCATTTATTCTACAGCACTAAAATAACTATCGATGCTTAAAGTGACTATACTAAAACTGAAAAATATTATAAGGCGGAGCTGGATTGATTGACTGGGGAAGGAAGTTATTCGCCGTAACAGATCACCAGAGCGTACGTACGTACACTAAGAAGCAAAGTCAATGCCTGGCTTGAACGCTTTCAAGGACAGACTTACGTTTTAACTCAGAGGAAACGTGGCAGGCTTCAAGCTGAAACCTTTCCTGATTTTATCATTCTGAAAACTACCGTGCCTTCACGAACATTAGCGAGAACACTCTGCCTATGAATTACCTCCGTAAATAAAAAAGCCTGGATGACAGCGATGCTTTTTACAGGTGGTTTCAAAATGTTGGATTTCAAGTACGAAATTCTACTGCTGTAACAAGAACATTCTCTTTAAAATACTGCTGATTTTGGATATCCAAATCATCTTGTGGACATCCAATTATTCATCTAATGAAATTTTCCTGGAAACCCAAATCATCTTTCGGAGCTAGATACAAACGTGTGAGTGATTATCATGCCACCCAATACCACTTCTCTTATTCAGCCTAGGGATCAAGGTGTCATTCCTGCGTTTTAGGCCAACTCTGTGCGACATACTTTCGCAATTCTTTTGCTGAAAAAATGATGGGGAAATTAGAATAAATGAATCCGAGCGCGGCTAAAAAATTATTTATGCTATCAATAACATTTAAATATTTAAATGAACGTGGGATGACTAAAAAAAGGTGTGTAAGAACGGCGTGAGAAAAAAAATGTTGTGTGGATATGTGAATGATTTAAGGGTTTTGACAAAGACTGCGAATTGAAAGAATCTGGACAAACAACTTCGATACTGAATAAGAAGCTCGAGATTAATGTTGACACATACGACATTATTGAGTTCGCTGATGAGGAAGGCGGTGATCTAACTAATAAAAAATTGATAGAATTAGAAACTGAAAATAGTAAAGATGAAATAACTGATGACGAACCTGAGGTAGTGACAAGATATTTTAACATTAAGAGATTGATGTGGCATTCTTCTCTATTGCTCATAGAATGCTGTTGCAGAGAAACATTAGCACAACTTCGAACTACACGTTGAATTCGAAGTGCAAGTTAACGATTCTCTTGCCCATTATCGTGAAATCTTCCAAGAACGTAAAAAGCCAAAAAACAGTCACAGTCCGACTTTTATTTTATCAAAACAGAAGCGAGTAAACCCCAGACATCCACTGGCAAAGCAGCCAATTCACAATAGCCAACTGCACGTGCCACGATAGTTTAGAGGAAGAGGAAGTTAATGAGCTTTCCGACAAGATCAGCCAACTCCTCCTCCAATACTCCCAATTATTCTCAATGCAAATAAATCCTAGCTGATTAAACAGCCTCTTTTGTATAGCGACAGGAGAGCCTTTACGGCTATCACCACCGCTTGCAGTGGCGATAAAGGCCCACCGCAGGAATCGAACCCACGACCTCGGGACCGACGTCGTGAAAGCAACCGCCTTACCTAGTGTGCCATCACGGCTCTGTTCAGTACTAAAACTACCAGCGTCTGTGGGCTCACAGATGATCGTTATTGTGGTATAAAATATTAACTTGTTCACTCGTTCTTTTATTTCTTAATTTTAATGTATTTTTACAGAAATTAAATTAATTTAACTCTCTATATCTTTGCCTGAACATTCTACAGTAGAACGTATCATATACTATTCTCTACCCAAGAAAATTTGACCTACGACAGGCTTTCCGGTCTCTCTCCATTTCGTAAGTCGGGGGGGGGGGCTGACTGTCATTACATATCGAGCAGGATTTTGGAATCTACTGCTATGGGTTTGGTGGTGCACACAAACAAATTAGGGATGCGTAGACTATTTGTTAAATGCAGGATTTGGTTAAAGGCACCTGAAGAGGGATTAAGCTTACTGTCAGTTGAGGAGAGCATTGGTATTTTGGATTTCACTAGCGTAACGTAATCGATGAGTTCAACATAAATGGAAAGCGCCTAAAAAGAGATTGAGTTCTCGGAGGGAGCTTTATCAAATGTATTATTATTATTATTATTACTCAAAACATATGAGAATCAGGAGTCAGGAATAAAGCAGGACTACTAGAATTGCGGCCCCCAAATGAGCGTCTAGAACTTCACAGCTACATTGCCTTTGTACAATTCCTAGATATGTATAGAGGCAATATATGAAAAGCTTTCATCTGCTGCCGTACAGCAAGCTAGTTGGCATTCATTGGCGCTGTATAAGCAGACGTTTACACTTAGGTAAGCTAAACAGTGAAATCCGGCAATCTAAATAACTAGTAACAAAGCTGAAAGTGATCGCGATACAGTTCTGCAGACACGGGCAGCTACGGTTGGGGACGTTCAATGTACTGCCATGCGCTGCTGAGAAAATGCTGAATGCCGGAACATTCTGAACGATAACTCTTATTGCACCAATGACTGACTGATTCGCTATTCATCAGAGGCCTTCGGCGGTATTAGAGTGGTTGCATGACACTTGATAGCTTTTCGTATCTTTACCTTAAATGACCTCAAAAGGCTCTTTATGTAGTATTACATACATCTCTTCATTGAATGATGCCAATGTTGTTGTCTAACTTTTTAGAAAGTTATATTTACAATTCTTTTTACCGCGACTTTGAAAGTGGTGCGAACGCTGAAGGTCGCTTCGAGTGAATTCAATTAGTTCCAGTAGTGCCTCTGCTCGGCATAGCTCAGCCAGCAGCATATTTGAAAATTTTCTAAAACGGATGTGCTTGTTCATCCAATAATTATCGAATGTATAATTTGCCTGAGATAGTGCGAGCTATTGTAGAGTTAACATTATAATAAGCATTATCTTTATCACGCAGTTCGTTTACAGATGCTGCATGCCTTGCGGGAGGGCCATCGTACCGGACGCTTCGGTACCAGGCAGACCTAAGTAAATGTATTCTCAGCTACTATCTGTATTCTGAATTGTACGGCACTGTCAACTCAGTTAAAGCAGTCTTAAAAAAAGAGGCAACAGCAATAGAGGCAATAGAATTTTGCAATTGCAGCCTAAAAACAATGTCTTGAAAACACGAGTATGAATGAAGATATGACTTGCGGTATATCTTGGGTAATTCGGGAGCTCGCGCTAAATCGAAAGTGAAGAAATTCCGCCGAAGCGTAACCTAGAGAGAGATTCTGCGATGGCGAAAGCTTGAAAGCAGCACTGAGAACAATTGACAAGCGCTAGTAGAGACGAAGGCGAAGGCGTGGTGTTTCGAGCACAGACGCATGTGAGGGATCGATCCGTCGCAATTATGAAAGCTTGACGACTGAAGCTTTGCTGAGCTCATTATTTCTCGACCAGTTTTCGAGTGTGCAAAGTGAACGCTCGGACTAATAGAGCGAGATTAGAGCTTCAAAATTTCTTTTCATACGAGCAGCTCACTGGGCAGCCTACGGACTACTCGCTTCGCTGAGTCATAGTTTCACAGGTTCATCACGGAAGACAACGCTACGCGCCATCTTGCTGCTTGACGAAAGTGCTTCATCTTTCCGCGAAACGGAGGGAACAGACTTTACCCTAGTTGGTCTTAGAGCGTCATTGCTGCGATAAGATCAGATCACTCTGCTTTTAAAGTATATCTTTCTCGTAAAGATTATACCTGCTTGACGAAGCAGTGAATTTCTACCCGTCTCCTCACTTACTTTCTTCTTAGTAGTTCTAAGGCTTTAATATACACCGATATACAATCTAGATTTGGCCAGTCAATATAAGTTGGCAATTCTATTGAGAGCTTGGACAATTACTTAAAATTTTTTCTCTAGCTACGACTCATTTGCTAAGAAAATAGCCATTGCTGAGACCGACGAAAAAAGCTTAGCAACCACTATCTTGGAATGCAATGGCACTCAAAAGAGCACAGTTCACAAGGGAAAAAGGCAAACTCTGTGATACCATAGAAGAGTTTTAGCTTACTTTAAAATTTAATCAAGTCAGGAGACGCCGCGACCTCATTCAGCAGTGAGTTCCCGGGTTTGGGAATATAAATTGGCAAACGCTCTTGTTACAAAGCTGGTGTGCGGCTTCCATGTGCTAACAGAACTAGGCCGCCAACAAAGCGCTAGCACCGTTGCTAGTCTCTCAGCTGACGCACGACGACTACTGATGATGCCAGAACCTTGTAGTGCGGCTAGCTACTCGTGTGTGTAGACTGCATTGATTCACGCGGGCACGCCGAAAGTAGCAGGAAGCACGGCTGCGACGACGAGCACTCATGCCTCAACGTCTTAATTCTCTAGCTATAATGCAGACGAGTCTATTCGGCAGCAGCCGATGGTTACAGGCTATCAACAGCGGCCATGATGTACGCCAGCGGCTCCGCGGCCTAAAATAAACTAAACAAATAAACTAAATAAATAAACAAAATAAACCTAAATACCTAAATAAAAATAAATACCTGAATACCTAAAATACCTAAAATACCTAAACCTAGAGCTCAAATAAACTCCATTGCCAATGCTCCCAGTCAGGAATCAGAACTTGTGCTTCTCTTATGGCTCTCTGGCTTTATGCGGCCTCGGCCTTAGATTATCGCATAATTGCTTCGTCGCCAGTAGGAATTATCAGCCATAATCTGACTCGTCCGTCTGGCGCCGCTGTTTTGCGGTCTTCCAGAGATCAGGCACAGCTGAATGCCTACCACGCGGCTTTGGCCGCGACGCTGCTTTCCCCCACGGATTATCGCGTAGTCGTTTCCTAGTCTCTATAATTCAGGAACCGTGAATCAAGGATACCGGTCGCAATGCGGCTGATGCTGCTATTTCCATGGCCGTTCGAGATGTCGAGCATTTCTAGGGTGAGCTATCGAATCTGATCGAGAGGCTCCTCGCCGCCACGTGGCGGGCACGCGGCGCCACCACGCGGTGCGGCGCCAGAGCGGCGGCGGAAATGAACGTCGAGCGCTAAGCTCGGACAGACTGGCACTCCGCACTTTCCATCTTAATCCTCCACGGCGAAACTCTAACCGAGAGCAACTTTTGTGCACCAGATTGTCACACTCGCCCTCGGCAGAGAGAGAGAGAGAGAGAGAGAGAGTTCAGAGAAAAAGAGAGAGAGCAAAGGGAGAGAGAGAGTGCAGAAACAGAAATAAAGCAGAGAGGGAGAGAGAGTGAGAGAGAAATGCTCGGCATGGTGAGTCTGCATCGCCCGAAGCTCCAAAAAGTGTTTTCATCCCACTTTTAGAATCACGCCGTCCTCGCAAAGTAAATCGCTGAAATGCAGCCAGCGCGGTGCTGCCTCCGCTGCGCCACCATGCTAGTCGAGGAATCGGGGAGCGCGAATTTAGAAGACTGCGAGACTATCCGCCGAGTGGGTGGCGTTGCGGTCACGTTGAAATAGGGCGACAGGCAACTGACCAATTAATGAAATGTCAATCGCTCAACTAAAGCAGTGACAGCCTCACGCCCGCGGTCTCGCACAGAAAATGCTCACGCCCGAAACATCAGCCCAGAGCATTGTGTCAAAGTTGAGAGACGCACCGACCAAAGTGCCCGGGCTGGTCTAGACCAGGAGTTCGGGTGCTCGCCCTCTTCACGAAATGGCTCGTGGATTCGAGTCCTTCAGCGGGCGATCCGCTATTGCCCACTGCAATTGGCTAAGGCATCCGTTAAGGCTCGTCTGACGCTTTACAAATGAGGCGGCTGAATCATCTAAACAAATTTCTGTTGCGGTGAGCGGCCGGTCGGAAGGCGGGATGGCTGCTGTGCGCCGATAGAGCCGGCGAGTCCGTCGACCGAAGCCACGTGACCATGGCTCCTTGCCAGCCGAGACGAGCAACGAGCAGATCGGCCTGGGATTCGCCGGTCGGCCTAGTTCCTCCTGCAGATGCCCTAGCTGCCCGGAAATAAGCGTCTGAAGTTAGCGCTTCTCTTCTCTCGTACGGTCGAAGTGCAAAGGTGAGCCATCGTTGCTGCAAAGCGAGCTCTTGCAGACGAGCCGCCGTCGCTCCACGAGCCGAGGCCCATTCGTTCAACTTCAAGGTAAAATAAATTCAACGCAGGATCGTGCGCCCAGCGTCCCGCCATGGAATACTAGTGGCAAAAGGGCAGGATTCTCATTTAAGCACCGATTGGGCTTCTTCGCAGTTTCGCTCTTCCGATGAAAAATCCGCTTTTCAGCTGCAAGCCAGAACTCGGCTAGGAATATGGTCACGTCCACCTACAGCCGTTCGATGTCCACGAAAGCTCCACTCTGTGCAAGTCCAGTACCCGCTTGAACTTGTAACCATCCATTTAGTCGTCTACTGTAGTAGGGAAAGACCATTCTATCCCCTGGGCACTAGCCGGGGAGTCAGGTGATCGTACTTCGCGAAGGTGGACGTGGTTTTGAGTCCTGCAGCAGGAAACATCTACCGCCAGCAGCATGCGGTGTGCGGTCATGCGACTTGCTAATACTGCAGCGAACCACTTTCTGCTTGTCCACTTCAATTACAGACTGTAAATTTTAGCTGATTTACGGCTTTATTTTTTATAGCGGTAGAAGAGCCTTAACAGCCATTGCGGCCGCTTTCAGTTGGCAAGAAATGGTCGGCCACTACAGGATTTGAACCCATGACCACAGTCATAAAGAGAGAGGGCATTGCCTCCTAGGCTATCAAGGCCCTGCTTTGAGCTTAGTTTCTGAGCTATAACTGAAGGCTGTTAATGTAATAGCTCCTACATGCTAAGGATTATTAGTAGCACAATTTATGATAATGTATGAAAGAGATTGGGGCACCTCAGAGCTCCGAGGTTGATCAGATTCTTTTCACGGTTTGTACTCTCTCTGCAGCCGATGTGATTGAAAAGCACAGCCTAGACTTTCGCTTGCATGAAGATGACACTCAGTTGTTCCTTTGCTTTGATCCATCCCAGACCTCCAGCACGACGAATTTGATTAACTAACTGGAAGCAGGTATTGACGACATTCGCACATGGATAGCAGCACACTTTCTTAAAAGGAAAGACGATAAAACAAACTTATTATTTATGGGCCAACCAAGTGTGAATTAAAAATAAGAAATTGGAAAATCTTACCTTTAAAATTGGTTATGCCAGCATATCTCCTGTTGAGTCTGCACGAAATCTAGTTATCTTGTTTCAGAGTGATTCTGCATTAAGAAATGACCGCATCAGCTCTACAATCAAGCCTGCCTACTTTCAGCCACTTAGCATGCTAAAAATTCGGGCTTACTTAGACAGGGATACTACATCCAAACTGATAAATATATTTTTTTAATTCCATTTCAATTTTGTTTATCTCAGTGCTGGCTATTCTAACGGCCTGTGCAATCAGGTTCTTGCAGTTGTATCTGCGTCTGTAACTCCGCAAAGCCACAAAGACTATGTGGGTGTAACGCAGGAGAGTTTTGTATAGTCCACTCACAGCCTAAGCGGCTTTCGGCACGCATTCAGTAGCCGACAGACTTTATCTGACGCAACAAAGAGAAATTGGGAAGCATTGCAGAGTCAGGAGAGCAGTTGAGGTAGTGAGTAGCATAGAAATAGCAGCTCAGGACCGCTGAAAAAGATGTGCCATAGTCGGCAATAGGAGAGTAGTTGTCGTTGCTTAAGAATTGTGGAAGCGAGTTCCACAGTCTAGGACCTGCAGAGTTAAGGCTTCTGTCGCCAAAGGTTCTTTAAGCGGAGGAATGGAATAGCTAATTTATTGTCCGTACATGACCTGAGAGTGCAAGGAGGCTGAAACTGGTGCAGCAGTTCAGCTAAGTATGGAGGAGCCAAGCCGTGGCAAACCTTGTGGGCCAGCGTAAGAACTTTGTTCTGATCCGTTGATCAACCGGCAGCCATCCTAGCTCTTTTATCAAAGGAGAGGCGTGGTCAAACGTTTTGAAATCAATGTGCTTCTTGATTGGGTGCATGTGCAGTTCAGCAAGAAGTGAGGTGATGTAACAATTGCGACGCTCACCGCAGACAAGCCTAGCTTCAGAATTTTGCACCAACTGTAAGCACCTGATTGCACACGCAGGGAGACCAGCGAGCAGTGAGTTACAGAAGTCGAGACGGGATTTCATAAATGTGTGGACCAATTTGGATGCAGTATTCCTGTATTAGCAAGCCCGAATTTCGGCAATGCTGTGTAGCTGAAAGTAGGCAGACTTGATTGTGGAGCTGGTACTCTTCCCCCCCCCCCAGGCTAAGCATCATACCCCCAGCTTTTTTCTTAATCTAATTATGCAGCTATTTCTCGACATACCTTAAGTCATTAGGAGATCGTGCATTTAGTTCGTAGACTTCCGAAGCTTGGATCTCACTTCCAAAAGCAACATCCCCTGACTCGACGACATTTAAAAAAATGCTTAAAGTGCATCTATCTATCACAGCATTTAGTGGGTCCGTGTGATTCATACTTTGTGTGCTCACGCTTGCTAAGGCTGTCCATGTTGCCTCTAACCATGTTTACATGCTGACGCTTTGCATGTAATCTCCGATCATGTCATGTGCATGTCATCTCTGATCATGTCATGCTTGCTGTCGCTGAGCATGCTACCACTAACCATTCGACTACGATTCCTTTTCAGCATATGCAAAGTGCCTAGACAGAGATTAAATTCACTGAGGGTGGTATACAAAATCTTATTAGTTGTAGCAATAGTTGTTGCATTACAGATTATTGTATGAATTACGACCTAGCAGTTATATAAGGTACGGGCCTGACTGCAGTCGCTCTCTTGGAGCAGCTATGGTCAGTGAGTCATACGGCTGAACATGAGCTGCTGTTAGTCTACGAACGAGTCTGCTGGAAGATATCTTAACATACAGGTTATTTTTTTACGCTTTTTTAATACCGCGTTGTTATCACTACGTGCAAAACGTCGAGGGCTGCATCATTATCGTTGGCGTAGTGCGAGCTTCAGGTCTTTGCACGTTGCACGCGTTGTGCTACTAAAGCAACTAGGGAGGTTCGCACGGTAATAGCCCCGCCGCTACCACTCCTCGGCCATTATATAAATGAGGCGTTTAGTCAGCCGAAATTCAGTGTAATTATTATTTACTTTGCTACTTGACAGCAGTAATTCCCAATACCTTCGCCACTCGCGGAAATAGCAAGTAATATTTCTTGGATAGGGCGGCCAGCCCATTAATGACAAATAGAGAAACTAACAAATAAGCTGCCCTTCCTAGAGAGGTTCCTGATGTCATATCGTTTGGAAGAAGGTCAATGATGAAGTCGAAACTACAGCTACACGCAAGCTAAGCTTTAAATTCAGTGCTACCTTCAGTTAAAATAACTGTATCTAGCCAAAGTGTGAGGGTCGTTCTCGCCGGCGGATTTTTGGATCCACAGCAAAACATCCCGACATCCGGCGTCTCCGGCATGGAGTTTAAAATACGCACCTGAGTTGATACAAGCAAAAAAAAAGAGGTATCTGCCACAGCTATCGTTCGTCCGCACCGGCCGACCTTGGCCGAGAGGTGCCAAAGGGGAGCCAGGCACGCTCGTCACCGTCAGTAGAGAGGCCAAGCTCGAGTTCGCTGAGAATAAACATTCTCGTCATCGCGTTGTCACGATCCAGGGACCCACAAATGAGTGCCGGTTATCAGCTAATCAAAGCCCGTGGCACTCAATCAGGCTGAGAAGCATCCTGAGAAACGTTCACACCGGCAGTCGGCAGCGGCGTTAGCCGGCACGAAGCAGCTTTAGTGTGCGCACGCGCTGTCCGACCGGGGCTAGCAGACGAGGGGAGGGGATCTAGTTGTGCCTCCGGAAAGTATTGCACGAAAGAGCGCACCTTTTATACCATTCGCCCTCGGCTAGAGACAATGCCAAGTCTTCGGATGCGCCAAGTCAGAGCAGTAACCAACCAGCTATATATACGCGTCACTATTTCTGCATTCTTGTCTGTGCAGAGCTTTTTACAGTGCCTTACAGTATGAATTATGTCGCTTGCGTGCCAAACTGGATCCACTAGTCAGGCGAGCGCGCGGCATCACGTCCGTTGGATACTGACAGACGCACGCGCGTGTTTGTGCGCGGTAAGTAGAAGACAAAGTATCTTCGGCCGAGCCGACGCAACCTCTAATGTGAGGACCTCTTGAGAAGAACAAGCCATCAATGAAGGCGTCTATCAAACTCAGCAGAAGAGGGCCGCCTGAGAATACATTTTACCACGAAGTGGTTAAATCGATAAAAATAATACATCAGTAATAAAAATGCCTTACCGGTAATATTGTTTTTAAATAGATGTAAGATAATTAAATATGTTTCTGGGTAATTTTTTCATGTGCAGGAAAGAAGTCATTTCAACTGACCAGTGCTAATAACGCGTGCAATTTCAGAATACATAAGCATTACAAAAACAGTTCACGCGAACGCTTGCCACAAAACCATCTGCTCACGCTAGAGTTTTAATCGTTCTCGAATAGATTTGCCGGTTGCTGTAGCTACTATTAGGGTAGCAGAGTGATTAGACATCGAGTTCCTGCACTACTAGTTACTGCGACCGCTAGCTCTAACGATGCGGGAGCCACGAGTTGGCAGTGAGTTGTAAACGAAACGCCCGGATGGTGGTTTGGTTCTCTTACGAGGCTATGCAAATGACTTTTTGTCATGCTAATTACAAGTATTATTATTGCAATACAGTTGTCCCTCGCCACTTCGCACTTCGACTTTTGCGGCTTGACTCTATCGCGTTTTTTTAAATACAGTGCACGCACGTTCATTAAAGAGTTGATCTAGATAGTGAAAATGATGCAGTGCACGCTCTTGGTTGTCCGAGTCAATTATACGCCCCTGTAATACAATAAAAAGTAAAGCTAACATACGTATGGTCTGTAGGACTATGTATTCGCGCACCCCCGCATACCTTTCAACGCCTGCAGGTGCGGCCGCTCGACCACTCCTTGTGCGTGGGCAAGAACGTTTATTCCGAAAAATGTGGTGTGATGAAACCAAGCCAACCTGAGCGTGATTTTCACTGTTTTACTATCCTAGCGTAAGACATTTATGTGTGCGTTTAATTAAATGTACGATAATAATAATATGATATTTGTAACGTCTGATATTTCTTATTTTCTTTTATGCTGACTGATTAATTGGCAAATACAAGTGTAATGGTGACTCATATGGTGTTATTTCATATCCAGAGAGCTAAAATAGTGCTAAAAACCGTATTTAGAGGGTCTTGAACAGGTTTTCAATGCTTCAACTACGAAAATATTTGATTTATGAATAGAATCATACTTCGTAGAAATTCACTTATCGCGCTAGAGTCTGGAACGGATTCACCGCGATAAACGAGGGTCGACTGTAATGACTAAGCTTTACTAGAAACAAGAGCGCACGGCGGGAAGCGTACTCTATTATATACTGGAGAGCGCTACTGCACGGCCAGCCTCTAGTGCACCTGATGTTCACTGTCAACGACACACCGAGTTCCAGCCATCGCGTTTCGAGCAAGAAAAACGACATAAAACTCATTTCAATACGAGTATAAAGAAATTGCAAAAAAGTGCAAGAAGAAAGTGCACCCAAAACGCACAGAAAAAGGTTATCGGTTCAGAAAACGTGAGCTTGTCCGTGATGAAGACAAAGCACCCATAGACAAATCACGTCATGGACGCAATAATCATCATTGCAGCTTTAGCTACCGCTTTGATGACGTCACAGTTACGCTCAGCAGTCTGAACGGCAATGAAGCACCTATTCACACAGCAGCTGTCTTAGAACGGGTCAGAGAGACCTGCAGCTCTTTTTTCCCGTGAGCCTAAAATAACTAGCGAAGTTTACGATCGCGAATCGTCCTGGCATTGGATCACAACATTTGACTCATCACAAATAAAAAGCGGTAGGGACTTCCTCTTTTAGCCCTGGGCTTTGAAGAACTGGGTTCAAATCTCGACGCCAACAAGACATAATACTTCTTTTTGATGATGGATGATAGAAAGTCAGTCTATCGTCCTCAGGTGCCGTCACTTCAGTTCGGACGCACTCTCGCAATCTTTACCTGGGAGTGCATTTTAAATTAGCACTCTTTTTCTAGCTCTTCCTGTCTGACCATGAGATACGATTAGACCATGTCCTACCACGTGACCATGTCCTACCACGTGACCATGTCCTACCACGAAATGGCGGATTCAAGTTGAACGTCTCTAGGGAGACGTGCAGAGCTTATCATCAGAGCATCCTGGTTGGTCGAGAGCGCAGGGCAGCGTTCGTGCGAGCGGTGGACTTCAGCGTTTTTTTTTCGCGCGATTGCAGAGAGCGGACCTGAGCCCAGCGCAGAGCAGCACAGCACTGTGTGGTGCTACTTGCACTGAGCCAGCGCAGCGCTGTGTGGTGCAAGTGTTCAGTGCAGCATTCGCCTGTTCTTGCTCGCCACGGGCGCGGCTCTCGGATGAGCGACGACTCGTGCAATGCTGCGGCGACGGGCTGCGAGAATGTTTCGCCATTAGTAATAATAGCTTTGAGCTAGACGCCCTGCGGTGGTAATTGAGTGCAGATTGCATTGCGAAGGACCGTGCTCTGCACCAAAGGATGCCCCGCCCTTCAGACGACGCTCGGCTGCTCTTGTGACTAACGGCGACGGGCCTTTGCGCCGCATCTCGCCCAGATCAAAAGATCAAAAGAGATACCGGCGGAGCACAGAGGCTCTGAGGGAGCTAGTCAGTGCTTGAGGCAAAGTCGTCGCTAAATGCACGCTCGACCGCCGATAGCTGGCTTCCTTTCCAGCTACATCGCAGTTCCGAAGATGCTTGAAAATAAAAGGCGAGCTCATTTTCGCACACCCTCACCAGTGAACATGGTTGGCCCTTTTTGCCTGGGCCCAACCGATTGCTTCGCGAAAATACGCCTACAATTTCAGAAGCTCGAGGGCGGAGCAGTTAAAACGCCAATCGGTAGAGGCCTCATGGCCGAGACAGAGACGGAGACAGAGACAGAGACAGAGACAGAGACAGAGACAGAGACAGAGACAGAGACAGAGACAGAGACAGAGACAGAGACAGAGACAGAGACGGAGACAGAGACAGAGACAGAGACAGAGACAGAGACAGAGACAGAGACAGAGAGAGAGAGAGAGACAGAGACAGAGACAGAGACAGAGACAGAGACAGAGACAGAGACAGAGAGAGAGAGACAGAGACAGAGACAGAGACAGAGAGAGAGAGACAGAGACATAGACAGAGACAGAGACAGAGACAGAGACAGAGACAGAGACAGAGACAGAGACAGAGACAGAGACAGAGACAGAGACAGAGACAGAGACAGAGACAGAGACAGAGACAGAGACAGAGACAGAGACAGAGACAGAGACGGAGACAGAGACAGAGACAGAGACAGAGACAGAGACAGAGACAGAGACAGAGACAGAGACAGAGACAGAGACAGAGACAGAGACAGAGACGGAGACAGAGGCGGAGACAGACACGGAGACAGACGGACACAGACAAGACACAGACGGACACAGACAAGACACAGACGGACACAGACGGACACAGACGGACACAGACGGACACAGACGGACACAGACAAGACACAGACGGACACAGACGGACACAGACGGACACAGACGGATACAGACGGACACAGACGGACACAGACAAGACACAGACGGACACAGACGGACACAGACAAGACACAGACGGACACAGACGGACACAGACAAGACACAGACGGACACAGACAAGACACAGAGGGACACAGACGGACACAGACAAGACTCCTCCTCGAGGTTTGAGCGCTACTGGATACACCGCCCTCTAGGTCTCTTCATTCTTTGACTTCCGGCTACCCATTAGATCTACTCTCTCACCAGGCCAAGCATCATACCATCCGCTTTTCGGAAACTAATGTTTTACCTATACCTTGTACAAAACTCAGATTCTTTGGAGACCGTGCATTCAGTTCGCATGCTCTTAAAGCCTGGAACTCACTTCCGACGTGCGTCACGACATTCACTTACTTGACCAAATTAAAAAAGAAATTAAAAAGGCACCTCCTATAGTGGGTCCTTGTGATTCATCCTTTATGTACCTATGCGTGCTGACACTGTTGCATGCTGCCACTAACCACATTTCCATGCTGACCATGTGCATGTCACCCCTAACCATGTTATTAATGTTGTTTAAAAAGCATGATAGCACTCACCATTCGGTCGTGTTTCCTTTGCAGCAAATTTAAAGCACCTAGAAAGACATTCTCTGAATGCGCTTTATCAAGTATATTATTATTGTTATCTGATAGCCCGAGAATTAAAGTGCTCGCTGTTTGAGACCGAGATCGTAGTTTCGAAACCTGCCAATGGGTGATTCTTGATTTCCAACTGCAAGCGTTGGTGATAGCTGACAAAGCTCTTCAGCCGCTATGCAAATGTGGCTGCTAAATCAGCCGATGTCTATTATATGTCTGTTATCATTATGCCTGCTATATTATGCCTCATGCAAACGCCCTGGTTGTGTTACTGCGGCGAAAAAACTCACAGCAACAGCAGTAGCGACAGGCCAACGGCGAGCATCCTTATATGGCGATAACAAACGATGAGCGGACGCCGCCAAGGCGCGCCGCGGCTGCTCCCTGTCCCCTCCCTGTCTCCTCTCCTCCGCGCTCGCTCGCTCGTGACTAATGCTGCGAGCACCCGTCTGGCTAGTAAACAACGCTCTCTGGGCGTGTAACGGGAGCTCGGACATCTTTGCGGCGGCGCGAGCTGCAGCGATCTACAGCTACGAGCCAGACTGATATTCGAGCGATAAGGCAACACCAGAGCGTACGCTCTCGAGTGCACGCATTGTCGCGCCACGACTCGCCGGAGTGCTGGCAGCGAATTCCTCGAATGCGATAAGTGCGCGCGACAGCGTTCGCTCTGGACGACCCAGTGAATTGTCAAGGAAAAAAAAGAGTTTTCATTCATGCATTCTTAACTCATGTGAGGATTGGAATCGGCTCATTTAGCGTGGGGCTAGAACGGCCGAGCGGAATGTCAAATCAACTCGGCTCCATTGCAGCACTCGGGTAGCACAAGAGCATAAAGCCCTGCCTTGTCTCAGGAAGACACGCCAGTCTCATTAGAATAGAAGTGCGCCCATCACAGGAGGGCTTTAACCAGGGGTCGCTGGGCTGAGAGAGCTCGCGACTTGAGGTTTTGTGACTTTTATGCCCTCAGCCCCGTTGACACGGATGGTATCTGTCGTAGTCATCATTCGGTCGCAGCAGAATGGCCGCGGAATCAAAGGGCTCAGAGGACGCCCGTCAGCCGCAGGGCTGGCGGGCTGCGAAATTGCGATGCTTATAGAATGCGTCCAGTTTCTTTTGAATCATCTAACCGGGCGAGCTTCGCTTGAGTCCAGTGGCCCGCGGCTGTGTTTTTTGAGACGAAGAAACGCCGAGCATTTCCAGAGAATAATGGTAAACATTTGACTCGCTTTTAGATGGCGGCTTGCTGCAAGTATGCAAACACCATTAGTTGCAAAGCAGTAGTGCATTGAAAGACAGCTCGAGGTGCAGGGAAGTGATCAAGGAAGTGACCAGTGCGCGGAAGAGAAGAAAGTGCAACACCACGCTGGCTTAGCCCAGGAGTAAAAGTGCTCGCCTTCAATGACCAAGGCCAAGGTGGTCACCTTTGACGATTGAATTCTTGAGCTCGAGCATGGCGGCGTATGTTTAGCGCCTGTATTGCATAGAGATGCACTTCCCTTGGGGAGCTATGCAAAAGAAATCTTTTGAGTTAGAAGCATCATTATTGTATACATTTAATCTTTTCATTTTATCTTGCTAAGGTAGCGGTGCAAGGAAAATTAAAAAGGCGTGCATTTTTTTTACATGAAAATTCTCTGTTTCAATTGGAAAGTATTTCAAAAGATGAATGCGTCGACTATATGCGAAACTATGCCGGACATGGAAGTGCGAGAAGGAGAGCGGAGAAGGAAACGTCCAAAACGAAGAGAACCATGAGAGTTGCGTGAAATATTTTTTAAGACTTTGATTTAAGCCCATTTTGGCGCACTGAATTCACGTTGCCTTCGAGTAGAAAATATTAAAAATAAGTATGAAATATAATTGTATTGCAATGTGACCTAAGACCAATTGATCTCTATTTGTGCGCTTCATGTACGTCATGAACCTCGAACCCACGACCTCGGTCATCAAATACATTCACCTTGATGACCCTTTTCGAGGTGAGCACCGTTAACCACTGGGCCATCATAGGCGTGCAAGGAATTATTTCGCCCCAAAGTCTACACGGGAGACTGGTGGTAACGTCTACGGCAGCCTCATCATCTTTATCGACGACGGTCGGGAGTCGAATCTCAGGCGGATTTCGATTTGCATCAGGTATCCGCTTTGACATTCTCCTCCAACAAGTTTCTCGCCAGGCGATACAGATTCAGCGTCAAAAGTGAATCATGCTAAGAGGTTAAATCCATTGAGTACAACTCCAAGTACATTTCACAAAGGGTAAGATTGTGCAATGTTGGCTTAAGCGATGGTTGAAGCACACCCAATGCTGGCTACAGCGAGTTCAGCCAGTTTCTTGAGAAACGATACATCGGTAAACCTCGAGGTTCATGGAAAAATCGTGCAAAATCAGAACGCAATAAAAAAAGCAGCTTCTGGTACTCCATAGCGTTAGACTTATTTGATCACTGGATTCAAATTGAATCCGTCTGACAAAGACTCGCGACAGTGCTTTTACACTTAAAGCACGGAAATTCTCTGTCGCTATAGTTGTGATCAACGAATGACCAACCGGAGATTGAGGCGGCGAGGAGACAAAATAGTGTGAGGAGGAGAAATAATAATGCTAGAAAGAGAACAATGAGTGCGTTTCGTGAATTCATTTGCAGACTCCAAAAGACAAAGATCGCTACTACCCTCGAATGGCCAGTGAATGAGATTTTGTTTTTACAATTTCAACTTTAAATTTTCATCAAGATGTCCCGCGGCTCAAAAAAAGATCTTCGCTAATTAAATGATACAATCTTGTCAACTAATTGTGTGCGGAGATAAATAAACTGTGTCTACGTTGATATGGGAAACAGCCATCGTCGTGACAGCTCAATCGTTCCTTTCTCAAACAGGATATTTTCAATGTGAGTCGATCGAATCTGCAGCTGTGACTAATAAACTGAATGATTGCCTTAAAGTCGTTCAAACCTCAATTGTTGTCAATTTCTGAAAACATAATGACAATGCAACGGAACTACTACTTATTGGACTCCACAAGCGTGCGACTGGACTAGAAAAGTTCGCTCTTTTAATAGCTGATACTGTTTTGCGACTGTCACAGTAGGTGCTCGGAATTTAGGTGTCATCTTTGACAACTGCCTAAATTTTGAAAGCTTCATTAAGAAGACTGCCTCCACAGCTAGCCGTCACTTCCGATCCTTATCTAAGATTGGGGAATTGTCTCCCACTGAGGCTTGCAAAATTTAACTAGCTTCCCCGGATTCGGTCTCGGCTAGATTATTACAATTCCCTTTTGACGGTACTAACAAAAAAAGCTGCTTGGCCAATACAGCTGGTGATGCGTATGGCTGAAAGGCTAGTTAAACAATTACAGAGGTGTAACCAGATGTCTCCTCTGATGAAAGAGTTTGGATGGCTTCCGGTTGATCAAAGGATACAGAATACAGTTCTTGCGCTGACCTGCGGCTCGCCACGGCTTTGCTCCGTCATACCTAGCCGAGCTGCGGCACCAGTTTCAGCCTCCTTGCGTCCTCAGGTCCTCTGTGGACAATAAATTAGCTGTTCCTTTTTTCTACTTTAAAGAACGTTGGCGATAGAAGCCTTTGCTTCGCAGGTCCTAGACTGTACAACTCACTTCCACAATGCTAATACAGCGACATTTACTCTCCTGCTGCCTACTATGGCCCACCCTTTCCAGCCATCTTGAGCTGCTACGTCGGTGCTACTCGCTACCTCAGCTGTCCTCGGGACTCAGCTATGCTTCGCACTGTCTCCTTTGTTTCTTGAGACGAAGTCTGTTTGCTACCGGATGCGTGCCGAAAGCCGCTTGGGCTGTGAGTGCGCTAGACTGTTTACACTGACTAGATGACTCTGCTGCGTAGCAAACGCTTACGGTCTCTGTGGCTTTGTGGAGGTGCAGAGTCGGAGATACATTATTGGGTCCTACGCAGAGGTCAGAGGTCAGAGGCCGCTCAGTCGCTGCAGCCTGCGTCCGCAGCGGCGTAGACGCTGGTTTCGCTAGCGGCTCGACCTGACCACGATATGCCCGCTTTTTAGGGGCATGTAGGCGGCCATTCTGGCTCAAGATCAACAGTTCAAATCGCTGCTCGGCTCATGCCAGCCGAGCGTGCGCACGATGTGCCGCGACAACGTGCCTTCGCGTCGTAGGCTCACGTGGGGCGCACAGCATTGGCAATTGCTTCTTTCCGGTCACGGGGCAATGCACCGCTTGTTATCCCCACGCGCATTTCGGCGAGCGATTTGCCGGCGCTTTCCCGCGCGTCCCGTAATTGCCTGAAAATCAGCCTTCGGGGCACAATCACTCCCAGTCGGGCGGCCTTCTGCGTCTCTAGCGGCGTCCACAGCGGGCGACAGTTTCTCGCTTGGCTCGCTTACAGTCGCGCGGCGGCGCCTTTCAGTCTCGCAAACCGAGGCCGGCAGCAGTCGCCGGCGGCGGTGGGAGCTCCCATCGTGAGCGCGACGTGTTCGCACCAGCACTCGCGTCAGCACTTGCGTCAGCTGACCGCCGGCAGTGACCGAAGCCAAGTGTGCCCAGTCGCTCCTCTTTACAGTCGGCGACGCGGTCTGCGGCTTGAGCAGCTGGCCCAGTGGCGAAGGCGCGCGCCCTGACTGAGGTCAAGGTGAATGTATTGCGTGGCCGAGGTCGTGGGGTCCAACTCCGCGGCTGGCATGTGCGAAGCACCTGAAGAGAGATTAGGTTCTCCTAGGGCGCTCTGCAAATGAATGGGCATTTAGTTATTATTTACGCACGAGTTAGCAGAGCTCTAGTCTGATCGGTCGAGCTCGAGCTGACTGCTATTGAGAAAGGCGAGCAGTTTGAACCAAGACGATTACTCAGCACTTGCCATGAGCAATTGCCTGCAACACTGCTGTTCATTATTTGGACGAGGTCTCGAGTCGAGCTCTAAAAATGTGTGAATTAATCACCGTAGTGTTAAGGAGGCGTGACAGCGTCAGCTGAACTAAAGCTCGTCGATGAAACTCGAATGACGCACTCATACGCACAGGTGGTAGCCGAAACGCGCATACATGCAGCATGCATACATGCATACATGCAGCATATATACAGTGCATATATATCCATATAGTATATATGCATATATACTATATGCATATATACTATATATATATATATATATATATATGTGTGTGTGTGTGTGTGTGTGTGCATATATGCATATATATGCACACATATATATATATGCTTATAGTATATATGCATATATACTATATGCATATATATATATATATGTGTGTGCATATATGCATATATATGCACATATATATATATATATATATATGCATATATACTATCTGCATATATATTCACTGTATATACTGCATGCAGGCACGCAGGTGGTAGCCGAAGCGCGAGGTGGCAATCGCGAGCCACGTCAAAGCAAGTCCGCGTGCCGTTCGCGTGAAGCGGTGAATTCCAGAGCCGCCGAGAGGCGCTGGCATGCAGCCGCTGCCCATGCTAGGACTGGTGATTTCCATGGCCAAGGTCACACCGACTGGCCATCGCTGCTGGTGTCCGGTCTTCGTATCGTCCGAACCGCAGTTTTTTACCCGCGCTTATATGTCAGGAACCGGTATGGTCGTGTAGCGAAAGGTATTGAAACCGGGCATTCACATTCCGTTCAGTGGCAGCAGGAGACGATATGGCCACGGACACTGGGTGAGGAAGTTGCGAGCTGTTCGGTGGTGAAAGCGCATTCGTCGCATCATTCACTTGCTGACTTTAAAAGTACGCTGTCGTGTTTGATAGCTTTGCTGTAGGCAACTTGCTGCACGAAATTTGTAAGTCCGTAAGTGACACCGCACGCATCGAGTAGAAGGTCGCTGCTAATGCAGTCTCAATGAAGCTGCGAAGAGCTTGACGGGCTGAACATCGCCTGTTAGAAAGCGGACCGCCGACGGGAAAGCCGGAAATAATCGACAGCAGATAGACAAAGAAACTTGCCATCTGTCCTCTCATCTCCTGCTGGTTCGAGGCTCTCGCGAGCGGCGGCGGCGTGGTCCTGCGGGAACTATTGAGAGACATCGCCCGGCGAGAAGCGCGTAAATTGGCGAAGAGAGTAAATTAATACTGGCTGATTCAACAGCCTCTTTTGCTTAGTGACAGAAGAGCCTTTACGGCTATCACCGCCGCTTGCAATAGCGGCAATCAAGGGTCGCCCACCGCAGGATTCGAACCCACGCCCTCGGGACCGAGGTAGTGAAAAGCAACCGCCTTACGTAGCGTGCCATCACGGCTCACCGAATGTCAGGAGGGCGTGCACGTGCGAGATTCTGCAGTAGTTCGGAATTAATGGAGGTTTGCGGATTTGGCGAAGGCTCGTGCTTGGATTATTTCGCCCACTCTACGTGTCTGCTCAGTGCTTTGAGGCGGTGCAGAAGCAGACGAACTGAGAGCCATTTCGTTTAGCCATGAATTAGCGAAGACGCTCCCCGCCCAAAACGTTTAGCGGGCGGTGCCAGACTAGGGTGCCCAAGGCGAGTGCTCTAGAGTGAAATCATACAGACAGACTATGCGCTAGCCTCGAAGCAGGCGGCGCGGCGTCTGCATTTGCCTCCGGGGGATGACACTCGATGACAAGCACTCAGCTGAGACGTTCTGAGGTGCGAGCCGAGGAGGACGGGCTAAGCTGTGGCCTTGCCTAGGGCAGCGGCTGGCCGCGCCGGCAGGCCAGCGTCCTGGGACCAACGCCCTGACTTGGTGAGATTGCATCCAGCTGCCAGGGGAATTTGAGCGCGGGAGAGACCCGCGGTTTCGAATCGTTGGTAGCGACGACGCAGGAGCTGGCGGTCGACCGTCGAGGGACGAAGGCGTGTCACCTGTGAATGAGTCTAGGGTAGGGGGATGGGATGGCAGCGTGCTTCCTCGCTACGTTGAGCTCCGTATTTTGGGCCAGCGAAATGGTGGTACCGGTTAAATGACTGAGCGTGAGCGCTGAGGCCGTGGACGCTCGTTCGTCGTCAGTAGGCGACCGCGGTCGTACTTCGGGAGGACGTACGCTCGGGCGCTCCTTGAACGCTCCGCCGAACGACGACGATTGCCGATAGCGGATCGTGCACGTTCGATGCGAGCGCTAGCGCCGTTGGCGCTCGGTAGGTTCTGGAAAGTTCTGACGTGAAGAGGCGAAGCTACTGCGTGCGGCCTCCCATCATCGCTGAGCGCCTCTCTTGTCTCGCCGCCGACGCTCTGGCGGCTAGTACCGTGGTGTCTCGCGCCCGCCTGCCGGCCGGCCCATTCGGCTGGTCTTCCCCCGCACGCTGGCCTGCCGAGTTTCGCCGGATGTCAGAGCTCGTCTAGGAAGCACTCGAGAGAGAAGATAACGTCGCAATCGCAGCAGCGCGCCCGGATACCGCTCCTCGGTTCACGCTCGCCCCTCGCGCCGCCGCCACAACGCCGCCACGTTGCAGACCCCGGAGCCTACGACTCGAGAGCGCGAGCAGGTGCGCGCCAGCACGATACCTAGCACGCTTCCCCGTCGCGGGCGTCGCAAGTGGCGATCGCCTGGCTCTTCACCAGGCAGCGATCGATCGATCGATCGATCGCGAACGCCGGCCGCGAACGAGCCGCGGCCAGCGAAGTGCCAGCGACTGCGTCGCCGCGTCGTTCTCGCCGCGCCGTCTCGAACGACGGGCGAGCGCACGGGCATGCCGTTGGCGGGTCGTGCAGGGGGTGCGTCGCACGTTCAGGTCCTAGCGGCAGGCGCCGCCGCCTGCGTCCGAGACGGAGCGCGGTGCGCTTCTCCGACGGCCGAATCTAGGGGGCGGGCGGAGCCGCACGGGGCGAGACGCGTGGACGAAGCCGCGTCTCTCGAGCAGCGGGCGCGCGCGCACGTCGCTCGCGCGCGGCTCGCATCGCGAGACGCGCGCGTCCGATTCCGCTTAGCCTGCCGGACGTAGGCGTTCACGGCCGCGCGCGCGAGCTATTTGCAACCCTTCAACCGCGTTACGGGCTCCATTACGGCGCAGCGCGACAGTGGTCGGGGGGAGGCGCTTACACGCGTCGACCGCGTTCGCCGCGTTTGCAGTCGCGCGGCTGGCGATGCGCACCCAGGCAAGGCAGTGCGTCCGCTCGACCGCCGCGGTTAGCTCAGATCGGATGTCGTAGATTAGTGGTTCTCGACCTGCCTAATGCCGCGACCCTTAAATACAGTTCCTCATGCCGTGGCGGCCACCCCAGCCATAAAACGATCGTGTGCAAAACTGTGGAAATGCATGTTTTCCGGCGGTCTTGCTCACGCTCAGCTCAGCTCACGCTGCGGTCCTGGAGCCGACATAAGATGGTTGCCAATAAACGCGGTCTGTTCGCTGCGCTGCGTCGTATCATTACATGGTGGCAGCGGTGAAGTTACAGAGTTTCGCCCTGAAAATCAAAGAGATGGCCAAGTGTAACCCTCCAGCGGAATTCACATTTGATGAGCCGGCGTTATGGACGGCTTGGAGAAATCGTTTTCACCCTTATGTGACGGCAACGAAGTTGACGGCGGAGGAATAGGACGTACGGATAAGTACTCTCTTGTACGCCATGGGGGCGCAAGCTGAAGCGATTTTCGACACCTTTACCTATGAGGTCGACCAAGTGACGACGTTGGATCTCATCTTGGGCAAAGTTTGATAACTATTCCATACCGCGAAGGAATATTATCCACGATTGGGCTACGTTCAACCACCGCTCTCAACATCCGAGGGAATCTGCCGAGGCATTCATTCATACGCGCACTACTTGATTTAGCTTCGCACTGCGAATACGGCGCGATAAAAGATGAGTTGGTCTGAGATCGCCTGGTTGTGGGCTTGTCCGACCTTAAACTTTCAGAAGCCCTGCAACTAATCCCCGACCTTACGTTTACTGTGGCAGTACAAAAGGCGCGTCAGACGGAGACGGTAAAATCACAGCTGAGTCTGCAGCACCCGGTTTCAGATGTCTCTGAGGTTCGTCGGCGACCACCGTCCGCCAACTGTCCTGAGCCCTGCTTCTTAGAGGCTGGCAGCCGCGCAGACAGTAGGAGAGTTAAGCTTTTCGATGACGTAAAAGAAGCTAACAGCTGCCGGAACTGTAACTCGGCTCACACTCCTGGACACTGCCCAGCGCGAGACCGCCGTTGCAATACCTGTGGGAAGGTAGGCCACTATGCAGTGCGGTGCAAATCACGCAGACAACCCGACGCTAAAATAAGAGAGATCGCGGCTGAATCCGACGGTGAGAACTACACCGTGGATGCCGTTACAAAGCCTGTAGCAGTGGAGTGCCAGTCGACAGGGGCATCATTACCCTGGCAACTGGATTTGTTCGGGTATGGAATGACAATTCCGTTTAAAATAGATAGTGGCGCTGACGTAACCGTCATTACGGAAGACACATATGGTCGACTGCTACGGCCACCTCGCCTTGAGCCTACAGCAGCTAAATTACACAGCGTCCGCAACCGCCTGGCTTGTAAGGGTACCTTCAAAGCGAGGTTAAAGCGGAAAGGAACGATTTATCTTCTGCCAGCCTAGAAAGTCGCTTGAGCAAGAAATAATCTCCTCGGCCGACAAGCTTCTCTGTGCATGGGACTGATTAAACTCCGCGTAGAGGAGACTATTCTTCGAGACCCGGTATTTGGAGAGATCGGATTGATGCGATGCCAGCCGGTGAAAATTCGTCTCAAACCTGATGTGGAACCATACTGCGTACATACAGCCCGCCGCATACCCAGACCGCTGTTCCCTTTGGTAAAGAACGAACTTCTTCGAATGAAGAAGATTGGCATCGTGGAACGTGTATAGGAGCCGATCGATTGGTGCTCCCAAATCGTACCGGTCCTGAAGCCCAACGGCAAAGTGCGCCTTTTTGTCGAATTGAAGCGCTTAAATCAAGCAGTGGTTCGTGAAAGGTACGTGCTACCTACGCTTGATGAGATTTTGCCACAGTTTGTTGGTGCTACAATGTTCTCAAAGTTGGACGCCTCTAGCGGATTTTGGGCTATTCCGTTGTCCCACGAGAACACTCGCTTAACGACGTTTATAACACCGTTTGGACGTTTTTGTTTTCGCCAGCTGCCCTTTGGCATAACTAGCGTGCTGGAGATCTTTCAGCGACTGATGCATGACCTCTTGGGTGAGATCGAAGGTGTAGCCATTTATATGGACGATGTTTTGGTTTATGGATCAACGGCGGCTGAGCATGACAATAGATTGCGTCGTGTTATTTCCGAAATTTCAAAGTCGGACCTATAGTTGAATAGAGACAAATGTATATTCCGCCAGCCAACTTTGACGTTCTTAGGGCATGTTATTGATGCTAGCGGCGTGCGGCCGTCAGACGACAAAATAGAAGCCATCCTCAATCTCCCTGGTCCAACTAACATAGCAGAGCTAAAGAGATGCCTTGGTATGATGAACTACCTCGGCCGCTTTGTGCCGAATCTGGTCACGGTCTCAAAACCGTTAAATGATCTCTTCTCGTCTGACTCAGTATGGTACTGGGGGCATAGCCAGAAGAAAGCATTCCGGGAAGCCAAGTTGCTCATAACAAAGGCACCAGTGTTGGCTTATTTTAACCCAAAAAAGTCGGTGATTGTCAGTGCCGATGCCAGTAGCTATGGTCTAGGTGCCGTTCTGCTGCAGTGCCATGGATCGGGAGAGCAAGATGTACGACCTGTCGCATTTGCATCCCGTACGTTGTCAGGGGCCGAAACAAGATACGCTCAGATCGAAAAAGAGTGCCTTGCGGCGGTGTGGGCGTGCGAGAAGTTCAGTCAGTTCCTCATTGGTCTGCCTTCTTTCGAGCTTCGTACTGACCATAAACCACTTATATTGTTGCTCATGACTAAGGACCTTGACCAGGTTCCGGTTAGATGCCAACGCCTATTGATGCGAATGATGCGTTTTAACCCTCACGCCGTGTATGTGCCTGGAAAGACCCCTGTGATAGCTGATACGTTGTCAAGAGAACCACTGCGTGGGAGTGAGGAACACGACCAAACCGAGGCCGTTCAACTCTACGTAGGCACAGTTGTTTCTAAATCGCTTTCAGTAGCTCGCTTGAGCGAAGTAAAGCAGGCTACTGCTGACGACAGTGAGCTACAAGATGTCATAAAGTATACGCTGTCAGGGTGGCCTAAATCGAGCAAGGGCCTACCAGAAATCTTGCGGAAGTACTTCAGCATAAGTAGCCATCTTTCTGTGTCAAATAGATTACTACTGTATGACGATCGCATATAAATCCCTCAAAGCCTTCAGGCTTTTCTGTTGGAGCGTATCCACGACGGCCACCAGGGGGTGACCAAATGTAGGGACCGAGCAAGATCATGTGTATACTGGCTAGGAATTAGCCAAGACGTTAAGACATTTGTTGGTTCCTGCAGCTTCTGTCAAAAGAACCAGAGGAGACAACTACATGAGCCACTCATCCAGTGTTAATTGCCAACAAGTCGCTGCCGATCTTTTCGAACACGAGGGACGACTGCACCTGATTGTGATCGACTTTTACTACAGATACATGGAAATCACTCCATTATCTGAATAGAAGACCAAAGAAGTTGTGGCCAAACTGCTGACCATATTTGCTCGCTGGGGCATACCAGAGTCGTTGCAGTCTGACAATGGTCCACAGTTTTCATCTCACGAATTTGGCGATTTCGCGAGACGATATGGGTTCAAACATGTTACGACCAGCCCACATTTTCCACAAGCGAACGGAGAAGTGGAAATAGCGGTGCAAACTGCCAAATCTATTGTAAGGCTGCCTGATCCGTGCCTCGCATTAATGATACAGAGGTCGACGCCATGCACCTCTACAGGCTTCAGCCAGGCACAACTGATCATGGGACGGCAGATTAGGACGACGTTGCCAGTGCTCCCTCGGCATGTCGAACCACAATGGCCTGTAAAGGAAAAAGTGCAACTCAATGACGACCGTGCAAAAGAGCTTCAACAGCACTACCACGATCGCCGTCATTCTGCTCGCCCACTTCCACCTCTTCAACCCGGCCAACCGGTATTAGTGCAGACGGATGGTGAAAACAGCTGGAGCACACATGCAACGGTGACAGCTCAAGCAAGTACACCTCGGTCGTTTGTCGTGCAGACTGACAACGGCAGCACTCTCCGGCGGAACGGAAAGCATCTTCGACCGATTGACACCGATCCACAGGTCACCAACAGCGAATCGCCTGGCAGTTCCCTACATCCACCGAAACCTACACCTGCAGTTCAAGATCAGTCTCCAAGTATTGCCGATGAGATGCACACCTCTCAAGGTCTAACGACAACAAGGTCTGGCAGGCTGGTAAAGCCAGTCCGAAGGCTAGATCTTTGAAAATGAGACAGTTCCTACTTGGAGGGAAGGTGTGGTAGCAGAGCTATCGGGCGGAGCCACAACAACGTGACCAATCAGGAGAGGCCTCGCTCACGCTGCGGTCCTGGAGCCGACATAAGATTGTTGCCAATAAACGTGGTCTGTTCGTTGTGCTGCGTCTTATCATTACAGGAGGCCCCTGCGAAAGGGTCGTTCGACCCCCCAAAGGGGTCGCGCGACACAGGCTGGGGACCGCTGTCACAGATGGTTCGCGCCGGCTGCGAAAATAAGTGGCTTCGCCGAGCCAAACAAATAAGGAAGGGTATCTGCACGATTGATGAATATCGATTGATGCATATCGGCGAGCGATGGCCGCCACCGCCGCAGCAGTTCGCAGCGGTTTCGCGAATTCGCGAGTTCGGGCGCGTTAATTTAGAGATCTCTCCGCTTCATGTACCGGCACTTTTCCTCGGCTTAGCCCGACGCATATATTTCGACTCGCGTAGCCGAACTACAGCTCAGAAAAGGGGAAAGCTTAAAGTGCGTTGCAAAGTGGGGCCGGTGAAATGGGCGCGGTGCCTAATTTATCGCCGCCGCGGCGGATTGAAGGCGGGGAGAGCTCGTCCGCCTCGCCGGGCTATGTGTTATGTATCTCCGTCAGTAACTCCACAAAGTCATAAAGACCATGTGGGTGTTACGCATGAGAGTTTTGTATAGCGCACTCACAGCCTAAGCGGCTTTCGGTACGCATTCTGGGCTACACAGGAGCACTGCGAGAAAGGAAGCAACGCTTGATCGCATATGAGGGCCGCTATGTCCTACTCGGCCAGCGTGGCGCTACAGTTCGGCGAACGGGGGGGGGAGGGATCGGCGGGGACTAGCGTCGCTTCTCTGGCTGGGGCGGTTAGCAACAGACGACCGCTGAGTCACGTGAGAGGTGAGAGCAATTTAACTGACGCTCAATGCGGCGCTCGTGGAAATGGGGAAGCTCCCGACTGGTCCGAGTGCTCGACAGCGCTGGTTGCGGTGTGGCGCTACCGCGAGCGAGTGACAGTGGTCGAAATCGCGTCAGATGCGAGGTTAAATCTGGGTCAGAGGTCAGACCAGCTCAGCTTGCTCGCTAGTGCTCAGGCTGCGCGGCCCTCCTGAGGCCGCTTCTGGTGCGTGCGTTCGCTGGTAGATAGGTACTGACGCACAAGCCAGGTTATTGACTATGTTGACTTTGTTTGGCCACCGTATGAGAGAGAGAGAGAGAGAGAGAGAAAAAGAGAGACAGACAGACAGACAGAAAGAGAAAGAGAGAGATAGAGAGATATAGATAGAGAGAGATAGGGAGATAGGGAGATAGAGAGAGAGACACAGAGAGAGACAGATAGACAGACCGAGAGAGAGAGATGGAGAGAGAGAGAGAGACAGACAGACAGACCGAGAGATAGACCGAGAGAGAGAGACAGGCATGGAGAGAGACTGAGACAGAGAAATAGTGACAGGATCAGGTTGAACGCAGGTATAGTGCTCGGCCGCTTAGCCCAAGAGGCGGTAAGAAAGTCTCCCGGGTCGACCACGACAAAACGCACTCGAGTTAGGGAGCGTGTGACCTCGAAAGGGATTGACCTAACAGTTGGTAAACAATCGGGTAGCCTGCGGTTGCTACAGGTCTACCGTTAGGCAGCTCAGTCACCATCTGAGCCGCTGACGCCAGCAATCGTTGGCCTCAGAAACGCTAAGCTTACCTGCAAAGTGCCTTCAGGAAGAAAATTTAGTTCTCGTTGGTAGCGACATGATTTCTTTGGTTTATTTTTTGTTGTTATCAATATTATTACTCTACTTGCATATTACTTTAGTATTGAATTGGATCGTATCGCGAATCCCTGGGAAATAGCTTTCATGCGAGGAATTTCAGCGTCGACGAATAGGACAGCAATTACTGTCCCTATTACTATGGTAATAGTAACGAGTTTTCGCGTGTCGCAGTGGCTTCTTTTTACGCTCAGTGAGCTCTACATCTCTAATAATAATAATAATACATTTGATAAAGCACCCTCAGAAAAAACTAGATCTCTTTCTAGGGGCTTTACAATAGCTGCAACGGAATCACGATCAAATGCTTGGTGGTAGCATGGTCAGTAAAAAACAAGATTAACATGTTCCCGAATAACGTGCACTGAGTCAGAATTAAAGTATGGTTAGTGGCAGCACACAGCAGTGTCAGAACGCATAAGCGCATGATGACGAATTACATGGATCCACTAAATGCTGTCATAAATAGAAGCAATATTAGTGACTTTTTCATTTTGGACAAATCAGGAGATGTCGTGACGCAGGTCTCGAGTGAGTTCTAGGCTTTGGGAGCATATGTACTAATGGCACGGTCTCCATAGGATTTGAGGTTTGTACAAGGTACAGTTGAACACATAGATTCCGAAAAGTGGGTGGATTGACGGTTAGCCTTGTGGGGGAGAAGATCTGAGAATTAGGCTGGAGCCAAACAATAAGGGAACCAAAAGGTGAGTGACAAAACCTTGAAATTGATGCGTTGCTTGACTGGAAGCCATTGCAGATCGGCGAGAAGGGGTGTGATGTGGCTACTGTGACGCTCACGACACCGACAAGCCTAGCCGCAGAGTTTTGCACTTTTGTAAGCGCCTGAGTGCACATGCTGGTAGGCCAGTAAGCAGTGAGTTGCAGAAGTCGAGACGGGATGTCACGAATGCATGGACCAACTTAGACGTGGTATCCTTATCTAAACAAGCCCAAATTTTAGCAATGTTATGAAGCTGAAAATGGGCAGATTTGACTGTGGAGCTGATATGGTCGGCTAACGAGAGGTCGCTTTGGAATATGACACCTAGATTTCGAGCTGATTCAACAGGAGATGTGCCGGCAGAGCCAATTTGGAGCGTCAGCCTTTCTAATTTCTGAATCACACTGGGTTTGCCAATAACTCGAAAGTTAGTTTTGTCATCGTTCAGTTTTAGAAAATTTGCTGCCATCCACGTGCGGATGTCATCAGTACATGCAGCAAGTGAATTGAGAGAATTCGAGGTGCTCGAAGGCTGGGATGGATCAAAGCAAAGGTACAACTGAGTGTCATCCGCATTGTAGTGAAAGCCTAGATTGTGCTTGGCAATCATAATCGGCAAGAGGAAGAGTATAAACCGTGAAAAGACCTGGACCACGCATTGAGCCCTGAGGTACCCAATATTTCACGGGTTCCTCGGATGATCTTTACCCATTCACATCAACACTTGGGAGTCTCCAACTGTGATAAGACCTCAACCATTGCAGAGCAGTGCTAGTGCTGCCCAGGTGAGATGAGAGTCGCTCAAGAAGGACTCGGTGATCGATAGTACCAAAAGCTGCTTGAGACGCATAGGAAGCAGGCAACCAACTGGCCTAGCGTCTCATCTCGAGAAGATCTTCTGGGTTTGCATCACCCCCTCCCCCGCTGGAATGAGCGCAAAATTCATGGAGCCGGAAATACCGGCAGCCACAGCTGTACGTCGGATTAGCGCCGGCAGCCAGCCTTTCCGTGCGCCTCGTTTCTCGTGGCGCCCGGCGGAAGCGCTCAGCCCGGCGACGTGCGAGCGACGCGATTTCTGGGAGAGTCCGGACTTTGAGTTACCGACCACTCGGAAGTGCCGGTCTGGCGCCAATGCCATATTAGCGTGGGTCGCCACCCGCGCTTCTGGCAAGCGCGCGCGGGCACGGGCGATGACCGCGATGGCGGCGCGGCGATGGTGGCGCCCCAGATGTCGATTGGAATGCACCGTGACCTTGAGATCCGCCAGGCACCAGCGTCTTCCGGCTGAAATTTCCGCCCCTGCGCTTGCACATACACTAATGGACTGATCGCACCTTCCGAGACCAGCATGGCTGCTCTCTCCCTGCTCCCGGCAATTGGCGATAAACAGCCATACTGCATCTACGGTCTATTGCCTTGTGCGACTGCATGCTCTCAAACAAATGTTAGCGTAAACAGAAGCAGCGGCGTTCGAAAGGCGCTTGCTTTTGACTGCGAGCCGGATGCAGAGCGATCTTTCTGAGAAGTCCCAAAGCTGTGCCTGAGAGTAAATTCACCGTGGGATCCGTCTCCGTCGACACGGTAGATCGCGCTCGCCCTCGCTCACCCGCGCCCTCTGGTGGCAGCCCGCGAAGGCGGATGGAAAGCGAGGAGATGGCCGCGTGGTCGGCCCAGCTAAGTCACGTAGTCAGCCAGAGCACGTACGTCAGGAGTTGGCGGGTACCGTCGGTCGATGAAACTGCTGGGCACGTGTTACAGGCGTGGTGCACGGCTTCCACGCCCGGTCAGAACGAGGCCGCTAACACAGTGCTCGCAGCGGTGCTAGCGCGTCAGCGGAGTCTCCGCCGACGCTGAATGAATAATAATAATAATAATAATAATTCACTTGATAAAGCGCCCTCAGAGAACTTAATCTCTCTCTAGGCGCTTTACATTTGCTGTAAAGTGAAATGCAATTGAATGGTAAGTAAAATCATGCTTGAAAAACAAACAAAATGAATAATATGGTTAGGGGTGACATGCACAGGGTCAGCATGCGAATGTGGTTAGTGGCAGCATGCACAGTGTCAGCACGCATAAGCACATCAAGGACGAATCACAGGGACCCACTAAATGCTGTCCTAAATAGGTGTGTTTTTAGGTTCCTTTTAAATGTGGTCAGGTCGGGGGATGTTATGACGCAGGTCGGGAGGGAGTTCCAGGCTTTGGGAGCATACGAACTAAATGCACGGTCTCCAAAGGATTTAAGGTTTGTACGAGGTATTTCTAGACTGTTGGATTCCGAAAAGCGGGTGGTACGATGCTTGGCCTGATGGGGTAGTATATCTGAAAGATAGGCTGAAGAAATAGAATGAAGGGACCTAAAAGTGAGCGACAAAACCTTGAAGTCAATCCGTTGCTTGACTGGTAGCCAGTGCAGGTCGGTGAGAAGTGGAGTAATGTGGCAACGGCGACGCTCACGACAGACAAGTCTAGCTGCCGAGTTTTGCACCAGCTGCAATCGCCTGATCGCACATGCTGGTAGGCCAGTAAGCAGTGAGTTGCAGAAGTCGAGACGGGATACCGGTAGAGCTCGCACCTTGCAGTACTGCTAGATTCTTGAGGGCGCTGCACCAATGTACTCAGGTTTGCCGGAAGTATCAGAAACATGGCAGCGACGACGATCGCTCATACCCTGACACGTCAGGTCCGCATCCATAAAGTAAACAAGTCTACTCGACAGCAGCCGACGGTTACAGGCATTCAGCAGTAGAGGCCACGACGTACGCTCTGTACGACGTACGCTCTGTACGACGTACGCTCTGTACGACGTACGCTCTGTACGACGTACGCTCTGTACGACGTACGCTCTGTACGACGTACGCTCTGTACGTACGCCGACGTACGCTCTGTGGCCTAGAGCTCAAATCAGCTCCAATGCCAATGCCAAATCTTGAGTCTCGACTTCCAGCCTCTATCAGATATCCTATATCGCGCCGGCTATATCCTATAGATATCCTATATCATATATATATATATATATATATATATATGCTATAGATATATAGATATCCTATATCGCGCTGGCTTTTTATATGGCCTTGGTACAGCCCTAATATTATATATATATATCCTATAGATATATAGATCTCCTATAAAACTATTGCACAATCGCCCAATCGCGAATAATAATTATACGCCGTAATTTGGCTGGTTTAGATGGTGCCGCAAGCCGTCTCAGCATGCAGCGGCAGCTGCGGCGTCGCCGTCAGTTCGGCTACGTTAGCGAGGCGGCACCCGAGCTGCTAATGCGATCTCCAATCAGCCAACGCAGAACAATCGGCGGAGCGGTCGCCCTCGGCCGCGTACGTGCGGGCCTCGCTGTGCAATTTGCTCAGCGGCATTGCGACGTAGGAAAATGCCGTGCAATCGCTGTCAGTACAGGGCGAACGTGTCGCTCGCAGGATTATCGGCGGAGCTGTGCGAGCAGACGGAAGGGGGAGGGTTAGGGGTAGGGGATGCGGAAGGATCCACTTGTGAACGGCGCCCGCCGCCGCAGAGTAGGAGCGCACAAACTAATCCTCTACCTGCTGCCATGAGAGCCGCGGCTTTGAAGCGCTCGCGCGCGCGGGCGCGCGCGCGCCCACCTTGCCCGAGGCGATGCCGGCGCGCTGGCTGCGCGCCGGCATTGCCTCGGGCAAGACACTGGATTTCTGGGACGAGTTCGCAGACGGAGCAAAGGTCGAAAGCAAAAGTCGCCAGCGGCAGAAAAGAGCGGCAGCGCCGAGCAGTCTGCCGAGCTCTCGCGTGGTCTCGCGGGCTCTCGCGCTCTAGGGGTCTCGCGGGGTCGCTACAGCGAGCGATAGATGTGGGCGAGGAGAGAGCCGACTCAGCGGCGGCCGCCGCCGACTGAGCGCTCGCGAGCGCCTCGGCGGCGGCGGCCGCTGAGTCGGAAACTGAAAGGCGAGCAGCAGCCCGGCTTGCACTATCCCCTTCTTCCACTTCCGGGGAGCTTCCGCTATAATCCAGTAGGTCGGAGTGCGTGGCTCGCTGACTGGGACGACCGCGTGCGGCCACCGTCTCCCCCTTTACTCAGTCTCGACAGCTGTGCGCCTGCGAAAAAACTGGCCGCGCCACTTAAAGTTGCCGCTAAATTCTAGCCGATTCAGCAGCCTCGTTTATATAGCAGCCGACAAGCCTCAGGCGGCTATCGTCACCGCTAGCTCAAGGACAATAAAGAATCGCCCAATGCAGGAATCGAACACACGAGCAACGGTTCGTGAAGGGAGAGCATCTAACCACTAAGCCTGAAATTCCGGCGATGTCAGTGCTGGCTTCACCTGCCATGCAGCGCTGGCATCGCTGGCAAGCCATAGGCATTTTCGTGGCAGCGACATTTATTCTCAGTGGCACCCTTTGACCTCGACTAGGCCGATGGCCGCTGCGGACCCGCATTTCGTCAATCGCGCTGGGGCGATGGAGCGCAGCGCAATACAAAGGCGTGTCTGTCAGCTTTGTCAGCTTTGCGAAGCTGATCTAATGTTATCACATCGCCGAGACGCAGGGATCTGGTCATGCTAAAAAAACGACTACAAGTATATATGTACATTTAATTCGCTTGCATTGCGCCCCAAGAGAACACTTAGTCTCTATTCGGGCGCTTCGCATATGCCTCACGGGCTCGAGCCCATGACCTCAGCCAGACCTTCTCCTTCGACCGACCTTCGACCTTGGTCGGGGCGAGCACCTTAACCGCTGGACCAAACAAGTAATGAAGCTACAGGCAACGGATGCGCACAGTTAAATTGTTCTGATCGCGTACTGGTGAGTAGGAAATAAATATCTACCTGCCCCTGCTAGTAAGGATAGGTCTGCTGATTCAAGGCCCTTGTTTACTGGTATACAGCGGCTGCAGAGCCCCAGCGGCTCTCATTCTGCTAGCAAATCGTCGGAGGGCTAAATCATCAAGGTCACGGCAGTGGCTGTCGATTCATGGCAGCTCCTGATATATAATCATTAAAATGGGATATTACTTCATTTAGGGCTTAGATTTAAAGTAAGACAGTCGCAAGTAATTATTAGCCAGTTGCACTTTACGCCTGCTGATGTACTGGTGGGGCCCGCTCGAGTTGCAGAATGTGTGCCCTTAACTGTCTGCAGTTAGCATTCATTGCAGCAGCTTGTCTCTTTTGCCGCAAACGCTGTAGCTTCTACGTCACACCGCTTCCGTCTGAGCTTCATTGGCTGTCTATTGCTATCGAAGTTGCCACACCACATTACTTCTCGCCGACCTGCACTGGCTACCGGTCCAGCTACGGATCGACTTCAAGGTTTTGTCGCTCACTTCTAGGTCCATTCATTCTTTGGCTCCAGCCTACCTATCAGATTTACTCCCCTACCAATCCAATACCACCAGCTTTTTGGAAACTGCTTGCATATACCTCGCACAAACCTCCAATCCTTTGGAGACAGTGCCTTTATTTCTTATGCTTCCAAAGTCTTTAACTCACTTCCGACTTACGTCACGACATCCACTGACTTTAACTCACTTCCGACTTACGTCACGACATCCACTGACTTGACCACATTAAAAAAGAACTTAAAAACGCACCTATTTATGACAGCATGTCGTGGGTTCCCGTGATTTGTCCTTTATGTGCATATGTGTGCTGATACTGTGTATGCTGCCATTAACCATACTTGCATGCTCACCGTGTGCATGTCACCCCTAACCATGTTATTCATGTTGTTTATTATGTTTCACCACTCACCCTTTCACCGTGTTTCCTTTGCAGTAAATGTGAAGTACCTAGAAAGAGATTAAGTTCTCTGAGGGCGCTTTATCAAGAGCATTATTATTATTATTGAAACGATGCTGTGCGAAATCACTCAGATAATAATAAGAATAATAACACACTTGATAAAGCGCCCTCAGAGAACTCAATCTCTTTCTAGGTGCTTGGCATTCGCTGCAAAATTATGGGTGGTATTGATTATTCGCGGCTATTGAATTAGGAAAGGCTGGGAATTGATTACGCGATAGTCGATGGCCAAGGCAGCATAAAAGCGAAAGGCTCCTGCTAAGCAGTGAGTAGGTGCCTTGGTGCAATGGAGCTGGTCTGTGCTCTAGGCCACTGAGATTTAATAGTAGCGATACCTTGGTTAAAGCGCCCCAAGAGTACTCGATCTCTTTCTAAGCATTTCACATTAGCTGCTAGGGAAGCACGATCGAACTTTTATTGGTAGTTAGTAATAGTGGTTGCCAATGACATATTTATGATTTTAGCTATGCATGAACGCAACAGATCTATGCATCGTGTAAGGGGGAAATTGTGAATGGGGTCTAGAGGACTAGTTTTTTTCTGCGATTGGGATATGAACTTTAGGGTGAGGTCACTAGTGGCCTCCTTAAATGTAGACTCGTGTTTGTCATCCTAATCTTTTTATATGAGCGTTGCTATATATCATGGCCAATTTTGAAGGCATGTAATCTTCCGTTAGTGTGAAATAGATCTATCTACGCTAGACATATAAACTTTTTATCGTGAGCTCTTAATTACTGACGTTTTCAGCTCCTCACGGAATGTACCTGTGTGTTCTGATTGGTCCCAGGGGTAAGATGCTAGCTTTTAAAAATCAGGGTCGTAGGTTTGAGCCCTTCACACGAGTGATGCGCATGTTCATATTTGAAAATAATAAATACAATTCAAAGACTTTTAGTGGCATTCATTGCAAAAGTTATTCAGCCAAATCAGAAAAGAATTCCTGCAGTGTTGTGCGAGTAGAGCTGAACTTAATTCGAAGACTGACGTTGATCCGTCAAATAATGGCCAATTTATGGAATTTACAAGGCAGAAAGTTACATTGTATTTAAAGCTTTCTAAATATTTAAACCATATATATATGACGTAGAGATCGGTAAATATTTGTATGTGTAGATATTTGCTTCCAATTTACTTCCGGCTTCAAATATGATTTAATTGTTCTTTATACTTACCGCCTATATGGAAACTGTGGAGCCGTCAAAACTTTAGATCTTAATTCTAAGATGTTGTCTCTTAGATAAATAAATGAGATTAATTTGTATAGCACCCTAAGAGAACTTAGTATCTATTCTTTTGAAATGTACCATTAAAAAAATTCTACCTTTATGCCAATCTTCTCAGTATTTTCTCGACCTTTTTCTTTAGGGCACGCGGACACGTTATCGAGCTATGAGGGTTCTTGATTGCAGGTCTCATCTGCTATAATCGACATCTGCTATCGTCGCTATTCCTGCGTGCATCCTCGGGCGGCGTCTGCGACTCGTCGGGAGCGCTTCGAGGCGCCGCTTTGATGAGCGGCTTCGAGGCGCCGCTTCAAGGCGCCACTTGCCAAATCAGCTTAGACAGCGTGGCCATCGCTGAGCCCAAGCACCAGCGAGGCGCCGCAGGGTTTTTGGAAAAGACTCGTGTACCAGAGCCACTTCATTCGTACTGCACGCAAACTAACTTTGAGGACCGTCTAAGAGCCTACCTGATTCGAAGGAAATGGAAGTGCGAGTAATATGTCCAATCGATGCTAGAGCGCTCCTCTAAAATAAATAAAAAATTAAATTAAAATTAATAATGATGATAATAAATAAATTAAGTTGAAAACAGTTCCTCTAGAGCCTCTGTGTGGTGCGTGGGGCGGCGCCCGTCTAGGCCACTTGCTGCTGCTGCTGTTGCAGTGGATTGCGGCGCAGGCCAGCTTCATTCAGCCCATTTGCAAGACAATGCTTGTGTGCAATGGCATGAAATTTAGTGGATACATAAAAGCGATGATATACTACAATGCTCATTCTAAAATGGAGCGCAGCTTAATTACAGTGGATTCCGGTATATTGTGGCGATTCGTCAAACCCTACCCTAAAGTGACATTGCTGTTTCTTTTGGTAATTGCAAGACGCTTAACAGACTACTAGCTTGAGCTGGCTGGCGTTATTTTTTTACGAAAAATAGGTGATTACTAGATGACTTCCACTAAACGGCTATTTGCAGTCGCTTTGCAAGAGAAGTTGGGAATGCGCTCAGATAGAAGCGCTAGCCTCCTGCCTCTTAGTGAGACTTAGTGAGACCGATCCTCAGATAGAAACTCTATCCTAAGTGAGACTTAGCAAGACTGCAGGGCCGCCGCCGCCGGAGCAGCAGCAGCAAGTGGTCATGTGCAGCAGATGGAGCAGTAGCCAGGGGCAGCGGATGGAGTAGTAGCGCCTCAAAGAGTTCTCTGTAGCCTGCTTTGCGATGGCGACACCGCGCCGACCCCGAGCGGCGCACCTGACGGCGCAACTCGACCGTCCGGAGTAATTCGATTACTACCGAAGCCAGCGCCGGCTGAGCATTTTAGGGTCAAGCACCGGAAGCTAACGGCCGCATTGCCCGCCGCGATGCTCGGGAAAAGGGCTGGCGCCGATGTCAGCTTGACCATAAGCAGCTGCTGGCCCACTCGCTCGCAAAGCTCCGAATGGCCGCGTGACGATCGCCGCCCCGCCGCAGCGATCGACTGGCAGCTGCGCGGCACAGAGCGAGGCGCTGTGCCATTGCTCGCAGGCATGCGAGCAATGGCGTCGACTAGCGGGCCTCTGGCGAATGGCCGCTCGTCCTGCGAGTGGCCATTCGCCAGTCGCAAGCGGCGATGCGCTGCCGCCGCGTCGCCGGGTCGGCAGCACACCGGCTGACTGCTGCTGTCTGCCGTTGCGTCGCGCTCCGCTGTGCGCACTCGCTCGCTCGGTGAGGCGGCTGTCAAAGAGCCGCCGCCCGAAAAGGGGGCTGCGACGCCGATCTCACGAAACGCTGAGATCGCGAGCGCCGATCTCACGAAACGCTGAGATCGCGAGCGCCGCCAAGCTGAGCTCGATTGATTAAAGCCCACTTGCCCTTTAGCGAGCCCGCTAAGGACCTCAGCCAGGTGGCCGATGGCTGACATTTTAAGCTGCAGCCGGCTTCCTTGCAGTATTGCCTCAGCGGCACACATTTCTCGACGTTACGGGTCTAGGGCTCAACAAACGACGACGAATTTGGCGACGTCACGCGCATCTGTTAGACTCCTCTGACCAAGCGAGGCGTTTTCCCGTTTTGACCGGTGCATGACGTGAAAGTGCAGCACTTGCTGGGAACGACGGAGATCTGCTACGAGTGCTCGGAGACGCCGGCGCAGTGCCGCGCCGCGCGCGGGCAAACGCCCAGACAGACAGGTGCTAGAACCAGCGGCGGCATACGAGGCGGTGCATGCAGCGGTGCATACAGAGAAGAAGGAATCGTGCGAAGAGAGCGTGACGTCAATCCCAGGCCGCTCGACTAGAGAAGCCTCATGGGGAGGCGAGTCCTGAAACGAGACGCGCGCCTCTGAGCCAGCCCCGAGGCTTGAGCCGAGCTTGAGCCGAGTCTCGTTCACCGTTTAAAGTAGCGCGGCCGTGTTTATTGCAGCGTTCCGTTCCAAGGTTCCGCGGTCACTGCGTAGACTGCTGGCCGTACAGCATTCAGCTCGGCCCAATCGTTGACTGCGGAACAACGTCAGCAGCAGCAGCAGCAGCAGCAGCAGCAGCAGCAGCACTTTCGCAGCGATGCTTTCATGTCTCCAGAAGCCGTCTCTGGCAGTTCCAGTGGAGCTGTGCCACGTGATACTTCCGTACTACTCGCTTTCCCGACTATCGCTGTGACTCAGCTGTAACTAAATTATAGTAATACTAGAAAATTGTGTATGGTACCAAAAGAGAATAAAATCCCTATCCAGGACTTTTAAATCTATTCGCAGGTGAAGCAATCACCAAGTGTCGATGGTGGTGGAACTCGCTTCCACAATTCCTACGCAACGACAACCACTCTCCTGCTGCCGACTATGGCACATCTTTTTCAGCGGTCCTGAACTGCTACTTCTATGCTACTCACTACCTCAACTGCTCTCCTGACTCTGCTATGCTTCCCACTTTCTCTTTGTTGCGTGAGACGAAGTCTGTTGGCTACCGAATGCGTACCGAAAGCCGCTTAGGCTGTGAGTGCGCTATACAAAACTCTCCTGCGTAACACCCACGTGGTATTTATGACTTTCTGGAATTACAGAGACGGAGATACATTACATTACGTAAGCAATGTATCGTGCTTAGAGGACTAGCACGGAAAAAGCAATCAAGTAAGACGCTAAGACAAATTCGCACAAGCGCACACAGTGCCTGGGCCCCTGGTTAGTAGATAGATGGTTAGCAGCACGCGTGATGAAGACAGTATGACTACCTAGTATTGTGGGAAAAGCCGCCTGAGCTCACCGCGCTAGAGAGAGAGAGCCTCGCCAGCAGTATAACGACCACTAAGTATTCGTGGCTTGGTGGGGAAGCGGACGGAAGCGAATGGCGCTGCGTGCGGCGGTTGGATCGCCCAGCCCAAGCATTTTGCGATCGAACGGTGGGAGAATTAAGCCGCTGGCAATTGCGAACCTTGAAAAAATTGCTAGGTTATCAGTTGCCTATCTGTGGGCTCTAACTCTAGACGCAACGCGCAACGCGAGCGCTCACTGCTAGGAACAGAATAAAGATAACAATTACAAATTTGTTTTGGGTCCTCAGAGAACGCAATCTCTTCCTGGGTGCTTTACATAAGGCGCTTGATGAGGAAGCATGCATTAATGCGATTAGCGGCGAGACAGGCACAGTGTGCGCACGACTAATCAAAAACACAAGACAATTCACGAGGACCTTGAGCGTACAGCCCGAGGAAAGTGGCAAGCATTTAAATATCTGCTGGCGCGTAATTTCTAGCGCGCCAGCGGTCAAGCAGCAGGGTCAAGCAAGGTTAAGCTGAGCAAGCGGATGCGCTTTTAAACAGGTCGTATTGCTGCATCGAGTTGCTCTGCGTTCGACGCTCGCAAGAACTTCCATGCTTGAAAAAATTCTGGATTTGACAAAGAATGAACCGCTAGCAGCGCTGTTCGGCGAGCTGAGGCTGGTTTCCCGCTCTGCTCCCTTTGGTTAGCCGCTAGCGTTTCCGCCGCTCGGACCGCTCGCGCCACCGCCGCGGCTGGCGAGATGCAGGCTCCGATCGCAGCGCACGGCGCTCGAGCGGCAAGCGCTGTCGTCTGAGCATGGGCCCGCCTCCGCCGTCGCTCGCGTAGCCACGCGCAGCGCGGGCGAGCCTAGTGCGCGCATTCGAGCGTTTCGGCGATTTTGCCGAGCTTTCGCGACGGAATGGCTAGACGAAAATTTAGCTCACTGCTGTATAATTGAAAATTAAAGGTAGAAATAAAAATTTCGCATGAAACTGAAAGTATAACTCGCGGCTAGACCAGGCTGCGAGAGCGTCGTACAAACTAGTGCGAGCAAACGCGAGCGCGCATCCATCGGTTGTCGCGCGAGGCAGAGAAAGTGAAGGTGGCGCATCAAGGTCAGGACTTAGCGACTGCGCGCGTTTCCGCGGAAGCAGCTCGCACAAAGTCGGCGCGTCGGTTTGGTTCGGTTGCCCGCGAGTAGAGCAAGATCCGAGGCATCTTCAGATCTGTGCAGATCTGCGGTCACCGTTAAGCTCGCGCGCGCGAGCTCGCGGAGTCAGAGGCGGCGCGACGGCGCAAGATCCAAGGCCGTCGCTGACTCATCAGAATTGGTCGGACTGACGCGGCGAGGAGCAGACGCTCGAATGGCGTGCGACCAGCCGCCGAAACCGTAGCCGAGCAGCTTGTACCGGACGCCGCGCGCTCGTGGCGACGCGCACCGATCGAGCAGCGCTCGATCGGTGCGCGTCGTCTGCTCGCCTCGCTGCTGCTGCTGCTGCGGCGGCGGCGGCGGCGGCTAGCGAGCTGGCGAAAGCTCCGGCTCGGCTGGCGACTCGAGCTAGCGCCGCGGCGGCGGCCGCGTCCGCCGCTGCTGCGAGTCGTGGGCGCGGCGTAATTGCTTTTTACGAGGTCTTTCGCAATGGACGGCGACATTTCCTGCCCCGGCCGCGAGGTGCACTCGCTCGCGCAATCAATCCGCTGCATCGCTCGCTCACTCGCTCGCTCGCGCGCGCGCGGGCCCGCAGTTTCTCCCTTCGCGAGCGCCGATCTGCGAAGGCTCGTCTCCACGAAACACCTCGACCTCGTCACTTTGCAACGACGAGCCAGCAGACGCCGCAGAGGCCGGACCGACGCCGCTAGCGACGCGCCAGCAAGCCGGCGGGCACGCGCGTCGGACGCATTGTCCGTGCAGCGGCGCGCGCGCGCGCGCGCGCGCTCTTGCGTCCGCCACTCTTGAAGTCCACGCTCCGGTTCACCATCGAACGGCCGGCGTACTAGACGCACTCGAAAAGGAAACCCTATTCCCCCAAGAGTCCGCAAGCGGCGACTGGAACGCGCGCGCGCGGGTCTGCTAGCTAGCGAAATTCCATCAGAAGTGCATTCAGGGCGAAGTTGCCCTTTGTCTTGAGCGTTAAAAAGAGTGGGTAGCCCTAGCGTAGCCGCCGACGAGCGAAGGCGCCTTCGCCGTCGCCCCGCCAGCGCCGATCCGCCGGCGACCTATCTATTTATGGCTGCTCGCCGATCCGCCCTCTCCGCCGCCCACGATCGGTATCCTGGCGATGATGATATCCTGCCGCTTTACCGTTTGCCCCGGACCTCTCACTGGTCGTGAAGTAGCTCTCGGCTTTTACGGAAGCGATCGCCTGCGCCACTCGCTGGACATGCGGAAAACGTAAGCCGAGATGCAGCAAGTGTAGTCGCTGTCCTTGCAGGCGTCTGCAATATCGGCCGATGCGCTTCCAAGGACTCGGTCAAGACTTCAGTCTGCGACATTCGGAATCGGCCGAGGCGCGGAGCGCCAGCTCGAAATTCAAACAGAGTGGCGAATCCGTGTCCTCGTATTCAGCGCTAAAAACACGCCCAGATGAACCGGCGGTTTTAGTACTTCCTTGAAGTAAACGAAAAATGAAAGAATTACTCAGTTGACTCCATTGCAAGAGACGTCAGTAACACAGGAAAAAGAATTAGCTTGCTCCCTTTCGGCCCTCGTGTTAGATTCAAAAGGCATTCTGCTACGCTATGGATATAGACATGTTATGCTAGGGCATGGGTGCTCTACATCGCTGCCGTCTTCTACTACTACTGGCACACCTGAATACTTTTTCGCTACGGGTTGCTAGCCGTCATACAAAGTTTAGGCTTTACCGCTGTATAATATGGTGTCAGGTGAGACACCAAAGTTGCATTCGCTGTGTTTTGGCCCAGTACTGGCTGGATGTATAAGCCACTACACCACGTTTGTACCAGTGTTAACTATTCGACTGCTCGATATCGATAAACAAAATATGTTATATTTGTCTAGCAACCGAAGTGAACCTAATCTCTATTCAGACGCTTCACGTATGCCACGGGCTCGAGCCCACGACCTCAGTCATTAAATACATTATTTGACCTCGGCCTAGGCGAACCCCTTAAACACCTGGCTAAACCAGCGCAGCAGTTCGATGGCAGGAATGTATATCCCTTTACGGCGTGAGTGAATATACTAAGACTCCATCTATATGACTGAGGCAGAGTATCTCATAAATTTAAACTTCACACCTTGCTAGCAAGTTTCAGTCTGATTTCAAAGCTAATCACCCCATAGAGTCAGCATTGCTTCGGGTGTCTATCGCTTTACTTAGGAATGCAGACTTAGGTAGAGTCTCTCTGCTTGTTTTGCTCGATCTTTCGGCAGCTTTTGTTACTATCGATCATCAAGACCTTCTTGAGCACCTCTCACCTCGTCTGGGCATCACTGGCACTGCTCTGCAGTGGTTCAGGTCCTATCTCCGTGGGAGACTCCCGAGTATTGACGTGAATGGACAAAGATCATCCGAGAAACCACTGCAATATGGAGTACCTCAGGGCTCCATGCTAAGTCCCGTTCTTTTCACGATTTAAACTCTCCCTCTTGCTGATGTGATTGCCAAGCACAATCTAGGCTTTCACTTCTATGAGGATGACACTCAGTTGTACCTTTGTTTTGATCCCTCCCACCCCTCAAGCACGTCGAATTCTCTCAGCTACCTTGCTGCATTTACTGATGACATCCCCACATGGATGGCAGCAAACTGTCTTAAATTTAATGACGATAAAAACTAACCTACTCGTTATGGGCAAACCAAGTGTGATTCAGAAATTGGAAAGGTTAAAGCTCACAATCGGCTCTGCCAAATTGTGTCCTGTTGAATCTGCACAAAGTTTTGGTGTCATGCTCCAAAGTGACCGTTCATTAGACGATCGCATCAGTGCCATAGTAAAGTCTGCCAACTTTTAGCTACGTAGCGTTGTTAAAATTCCAAGTTTTTTTAGGTAGAGATACCAGCTCTAAATTGACCCATGCATTTGGGAAAAAGTCTTCGTGACTTCTCGTCTCGTGTGTAACTTACGGCTGGCTGGTCTACCTGCCAGGTCCCAATCAGCTGTACTTGCAGCTGGTGCAAAACTCTGCAGCTAGGCATGTCTGTCGTGAGCGGTATAGTTGCCAAATCACACCACTTTGGTCTAGCGGTTAAGGTGCTCGCCCCGACCAAGGTCTGACTGAGGTCGTGGGCTCGAGCCCCGAGGCATATGTGAAGCGCCTGAATAGAGATTAAGTTCTCTTGGGGTACTATATAAATGAATGAATTCTATTCATCACTTCTAGCTTATCTGCACTGGCTCCTAGTCAAGCAACGCATCAACTTCAAGGTGTCATCACTCACTTTCAGGTCCCTTTATTCTTTGGCTCCAGCCTACCTATCGAATTACTCTCTCACCTGGCTAAGTATCGTACCACCCACTTTTCGGAATCTAACAGTTTACCTATACCTTGTGCGAACCTAAAATTGTTTGGAGACCGTGCCTTTTGTTCGTATGCTCCCAAAGCCAGGAACTCTCTTCCGACATGCGTCACAACATACCCTGACTTGACTACATTGAAAAGATAACTAAAAACGACTCTATGTATCACAGCATTTAGCGGATCTCTATGTATCGCATCATTTAGTGGATCGCTGTGATTCGTCCTTTATGTGCTTGTGCGGGCTGACACTGTGCATGCTGCCACTAAACATACCAACATGCCGACCCTATGCATGTCACCCCTTACCATGTTATTTTGTTGTTATTGAGCGTGCACTCATCATTCAGTCTTGCTTCCTATGCAGCAAATGTAAGATACTGGCTGCAAGTCATCTAATCTTGAACGGTTGACGTTCGTAAAGGTAAGCCACGAAGCTATCAGCAGAGTATGAAAAAGCGTTTACCGATTATGCAGTCATCTAAAACGGTCTGCTATATGTCACTCCACAAAGCTGAGCTGCGGTGTTAAACCTAAATAAACCCCGGAAGTAATAAATTTCTAGCCGGCGCTCGAAAGTAGATTGTAAATCAGTTTCTATATTGCTTGAGTATCTGCACACATTTACTGAAGTTCGATCAAGTTGTATTGCCATCGACATCATACGTAAACTAGTTAGCCACCGACGGCCCAACAGGTTAAAAGTCACTGCGAAAACTAGTTTACGCGTAGTCCAGCGCCGGATTATGCCCAGAAAACCTTCCGGTAAGAACGTAAACCAGCGCGTACGACGTCCACTTACCGTCTACCTTCACTGCTTCAGCTTCACCTGCGAAAACTGTACCGGCCTGCGTAGTAGTCTGCCTGCGTGGTAGTCTGGCTGCTGTCAAATCGGAATGTCTGCTTCTGCATTTTCTGTACATTAGCCTACATCTACCGGCTGCTGTTTGACTTTAGCCCCCTATTCAAGCTCTCCGCCGACTTCGCATCATTGTCGTAAAGGAGACTGCTTTCGTCGTTCGAGCTCCGCAGCTCTACTTCGGGTTATCAGTCGGCGCGGCGCGGCGTCCCCGAGGGAACGCGGCCCCGACGGGCAGTTGCTGAGCGACGGGCAGTTGCTGAGCGACGCCGAGCGGGCGCTTAAAGGCTCGCGGCGGAGGGTGGGTGGCCGGAGACTGGCTGCCTGCCGCCCACCTTCCGCCGGCCGCTGACGCTGTCACCGACACAGCACGCGCCGCCGCCTCCGCGCGAAACGAGGCAACGAGGCGGGCTCGCTATTTCGCGGCGCGATGGGAAAATCAGGGTAACCTAAGTGAAAGATAAGCTCGCCATGCTGGAGGCGAGAAAGCGCAATAGGCGAGCGATTGCGTGCGCACTCGCTGCAGCGGCTCCGGTGGCCCCGGGCCTGCAAGACAGAGCTGTCATCTCTCCGCAGCTAATGCAATCAAGTGCCCCGGCAGCGCCGAGCGGCCGTCGGCGAAGGCGTTAGCGGCGCGTCGCGGCTAGCCGTCTTGAGCGATCCGTTGTCGTCGGCTTGTCGCCAATCTTAGCTCACTCTTATCCCTCTCGTCCATTGTCGCCGCCGCCGACGTCGTCGTCGAGTTGCCGTTTGTCACTCGATCTTGAAGAAAAGCGTGTGACGCCAAATCGATCGTCCGCGCGCGTGCCGATTCTTCTCGACCCAGAGGCACCAGAAGCCCGCCGAGCGAACAGCGGCGATTTTTCTCGCCGCTGTCAGCTTCGTTTCGAACGGCGGCGGCAGCGTGAACCCGAAGGTGATCGTCGATCTGTCGCCGATCTGTCGCCTTCTGTCGCGAGCGCCGCCGCCGGCGCGGCGGCGCTCGCGACGCCCGAAGAACTGCAGCTGCCTTCGTCCTTGGATCGCTTTGAAGCGACAGCGGAATAGAATCGCGAGGCGCCGTCGCCGCCGCCGCCATCGCCGCCGCCGCCGCCGCCGCCGCCGCCGCCGCCGCCGCCGCCGCCGCCGCCGCCGCCGCCGCCGCCGTAGCTGGCAGAGCAAAGCTCTGAGAAGCACCGCCGCCGGCAGAGCGCTTTATGAAGCGTCGTCGCCGACGAGAGCCGTCGGAGGCGGCGCGGTGGAGGCGGCGCTGCGGCGGCGGCGGCACTGCGCCGGCCGCCTCGGCCGGCGCAGTGCCGCCGCCGGTATTTTAGGTATTTTAGTCGATTTGAGCTCGAGGCCACAGAGCCGTTGGTGTACGTCACGGCCACTGTTGAACCTGTCTCCATCTGTCGCTGTCAAATAGACTTAAACTAGAAACGGAATGGCGCGTCGTCGAGCGCGAGAGCTGCGCCGCCGCGCTAGCACCGCTCGGTGAACAAAGCTCTCAAGCGCCGCAACTCGCACTGGCACTTGCGCAATGCGACACGGTCGAGCTGTGCCGAGTCCGCGGGCGGCGTCCAGGCACTCGGAATGTCGCGACCTCGAGTCCTCGCAGCCTCGTGCAGCCGGTAGCTCGCCGAGCGAGCATCCATATCTAGCGCATCTAGCGCTGTCGAAGGGCCGCCTTCGAGAGCGCCGCTGCCGTGCGTGACCTGCTAGCTCGGACGCTCCGGAGAGAAGAGCGAACCGCGACACTGCGAAATTCTGTCAGCTGACTACTCAGAGGCGGCCCTCGATAAGTGCGCGTCGCGCGTTCGTTTGTTTGCTCGGCACGTGCGTCGGCCGCCCGCCGCAGCTTCCGCCAGCCCCGGGTGTTCGTAGATTGCGCAGCGGCGAGCTGCGTCCAGATTTCGCGCCCGCGCCGGTCGCTTCCGCTAGCGCCGCTTAACTCCGCCTGCTCGCTCAGAGCTGTAGTCGCCACGGACGCGTAGCGCCTACGCGCCTTACGCCTCAGCCGCACGGCCTCGTGAGAGAGCGGAAGTTATACGTGCACATCCGGTCCGCTTCGTTGCCGCTGAGGCGGGGCTGGACGCGCGTTCGCTCAGCCCTTGACCAAGCCAGCGATCTGCCGCCGGGAGGCGACTTCGCCCGCTCTTTGCTGCCGACATCGGCCTACGCGAAGTGCACCGATTGCCACAAGCACTGATCGCCACACGAACCGATCGCCACACAAGCACCGATCGCCACACGAACCGGTCGCCACACGAGCACCGAGCTTTCGCCGCGATCCGACGGCGTCTCCGCCCGCCGGAGCTTGCGGCCGCGAAAAGCGTCGTGATTTCGGGAGGTTTGTTGGCGGAAAGCCCGGCGTTAAAGAGTGCAGGTGCCCGACCGGCGGCACCGGCAACTCTCGAGAGCTGCGCCGAGTGATCGGAGCGCAGCTCTCGAGCTGCGCGTACCGACTCGAACGAGCAATCGTTTGGCCGACGACGGCGTGCGTGCAGCAGTTGTCCGTCGGCTCGCTAAAGCCTGAGGTTCCGCCAGAACTCGCCAGAACGAGGCTACAATAGCCAGGGCAGCGAAGTGAGGCGATCCATCGTCATTATCGATAAGTAGCGGGACTTGCAATGCTCGGCGATCTCATCGCGAAAGCTTAATCCGCTGGCGTGCACGTGGTACGCGGCCCAGAGTGCAGCATGACACCGCAGTTGTACGGACGAGCCTTTGCTCACATAGCACTAGGATTACGTCTGCCTTGACCACTTCTTGCATCGATGTAATGCCACAGCTTTGCTCACTCTGCTTTCCCCTAAAGACGGCGCGGGGTTGTAGTCAGTCGCATAGTCGTTTTGCCACTGTGGAACTTCGATTGCCTGTGACCTAGACCATGGTGCTTGCATAGGCCGAGGGTTAAACCGGTTAGAGTCGCCGCGAGCTGTAAAGTTGGTCCAAATCCACGGTAGCATAGTATGACAGGCTGTCGTCACCATTTTAGTCAACGGCCGGAAGTGCCGATTCTGTTTGCACGCAGACAATGCCAGGCAAAGCATGTGCATTCTACAAACGATCCCCTGTGGAGGAATGTTGCTGACCGTCATTTCCGTTAAACTAAACGAGGATGATGTTCTTCGTCAGTCAGCTTTTTCCGTTCTTTCGAGCGAAACAGATAGTCATAGTGTAAAGCAAAACGTCTTGCGTCATTCCGTATCTGATTAGATACGAAATGTCACTAACCTTGCCTTTAATGACGCATAGGCGTCGTCAGTGACGTTAAAGTTTGACGCTGAGTTCAGGTGATTTTCATCGGTTCCGCAGTCACACTTGCTCTCCCTCTTGAAAAGGCAGACAGTGAGCTGGCTTCTAGTTTGTTTACTCTTTCGTCTTCCGCCTTTTGCAGTTTTCATTACTTGACCGATTGCGTCGTAGGCTCGTTGTTGGACACGATTTTTTAACGGATCGTAGCTAGGCATTGTTGCCGCTGGTGTATCTTTCCTATATGGCCAATACAGGTTCGCCAATATTGCATCGTGGTGGATTTGATGCGTCCTGAGATCAAGCATTTTTTCGTACGCTTTTTCATGCGAAGCAGTCGTCAGAGTTGTTGCAGTAGTCCCGACGTAAAGTCTCCACCTTGGTCAATACGCACGCTCGTCGGGACGCTATTGATAAGTACAGTAATGTGGATGATAACTTCCGCAACCATTTCAGCGAGGGCTTGTTCGGTAGAGGCAGAGCAACAATGTACTCTGAGAAATATTCGTGGAAGACGAGAAGATGCTCGTTGCCACCTGACGTTTCCGAAAAGTTGCACTTAAGGTCTACCTGGGTAAACTCAGACGGCTTGCATGACGTCGGTTACCTGTGACCAAGTGGAGTCGTTTGTTTCCAAGCAGGTGGTCGGCGCTCCTTGGAGGGAGCACGAGACTTGACCCAATTTATCAAAATCCTTCTTCATTCCTAAACAGAATAATAAGAACTCATAGAGACCATCGAGAAGCTCGTCTCCGTATCAGGGTGCCCAGCAGCTGGGTAGTCATAAAGAAGAGCCCTCGAAGTTGGGGCTTCGAGTTGTTATTCGACTACCGTCTAGTGTGCAAGGCACAACTGTTGCAGTTTCCGCACAAATTTCGGACTGCATCGCTTAGAAACCCAGAAGGCTCTCGCTTGCCGAGCTCCGAACGCAGGGATGTCGAATAAGGATCCTGATTCTGTACTTGGCTGATATCTTCTAGTGAGAATTTGCACTCTCTAAAGTAGTAGCTGCGACGCGATGAGGTGCCCGGCTTGAAGCATCGGCAACAACATTAGCCTTCCCAAATGTGTGAAACACCTTGAGATCGAACTCATCAAACTTGCAGGCCCAGCGCCACAGACTGCCAGCTGTTCCCTCTGCTATGTTCTTAAGAAATAACCACTTGACAGTCTCTTGGTCAGTGTACAGAGTGAACGTAGTGCCCAAAAATTAGGGTTTGTACACTTTCAGCGTCTTCACTACTGCAAGGCACTTCAGCGTAGTTGCCGAGTACTTCGCCTCTCTGGAATTCAGCTTTCGCTCTCCAAATTCTACCGGCCGTGCTCCCCGTGGTTATCGAGCCGTTCTAGGACGAATCCAACCAGCACCGAGGAATCATCACGAGTTACGACGAACGAAAGGTCTGGATCTGGGAGCTTTAGCCCTATGTCGTAGATGACCAGCACTTTTAGTTTTTTCAAGGCAAATTCGCATTTTTCAGATCACTTGAACTGCTTCAGCTGGTCATAGAGGCCAGCAGAAATTCGTGAAAAGCCTGTGAGAAAATTTCGATAGAGCCTTGGGAAGCTAGACAGTTCGTCAGCATGCGTTGGTGCTCGTCAGTCGTTGATGACTGACGTTTCTGCCATTGATCTAAAGCTTCCTGCAGACGCAGCTGTCCCAGGAAGGCAACTTGCTGCTGCCAATAGAAAAAATACAGTCTTTCCTAAAGAGTGTAAACCCAGCATGACCTGAAATTTCCTAGAAATCTATCGAAGCCAGCCGTACGATCATTCCAAGTTTTGTCAAAGCAAACGAAGTCACCGATGTATTTTAGGACGTCTTCAGTATCAAGCGCGTGAAATAGGTCATTGAACACACGTTGGAGTAGCACTAAAGCATTGTTGAGTCAGATTGACAAACAACGATGCTACGAGAAAAACGTGGGTGATGCAAACACGATTTTCGGTCTACCTGCTTTCGAAACCTAGATTCAGTGCTACCTGATGGATGTGATGTCTGAGCTGCTAAAAGAAAACTTGGCGAAGTGTGAAGACAGTCCAGCGTATCTGTGAGACTGGGGCCATTGGTATCTGTCCCTCGCATTAACCTTATTGAGTTAGCGAGAATCGGCACGAACTTTAAGGTCGCCCTAGGGCGTTTTGACGACATCTAAAGGTGAGGCCCACGGACTAGTAGATCGTTTGACGATGACATCGCTCACTAGATTAACGAGCTGCTTCCTACCTGGGCCTGTTAAGCGAGCGGAAGGCCTATAGAGCGCTGTAGGTAAAAACTTGGCGATGTTTCGTAAGCAAACTTTTTAGAATGTTTCCCTGGTTCCCTGACAAATGGGAATTCTATCTTTTCCGCGTCCAGTTTGTGCAGGCTTTTCTCCTGGTTGCCTTCGCACTCTGAGCACCCTATTTCTGCAACCGTTCAACATGTCCAATCGACTGATTGACATGCAACGTCACCGGTTTTTCCCTGGAGCTCATGTTCTCACTCAGATTCAACCTTTACTTTGTGGAATCATCAGCGTTTTGCTCAAAAGTACACCATCCATCTGATTAGATCCTTCACACTAGAGTTCTCTGCTTACCCCTGGGCTGGGCTGAGGTTCAGCCCGCTGTCGACGGAGACAGAGTACGGCCGAGTTGTTTTTGTACCGGGTGATGGCAACGTCGCCAATATTCGTAAATGTCCTTACTGATTGCTAGTCAGTATGTGACAGCTGTCGAAGATACGCCTTAGCACCGTCACCTTCTGGGTGCATAGTCAAAGAATGCCTCCGCCGTCTCGCTTGGCCATTCATTAGCAGCGACGTACCATTCAAAATCCTCAGGATATTCGCGAATTCCGCGTGTTCCTACAGGGCCAGACGATTCTCCGGCTGGCAATTGACCTCCGTAGGACATCGGTGCCACCAAGTGTAAGAAGGCACCACAACAGTCGAGATAAGCGCCGTTCTTGACGCACTAAGGGAATCGGGCGTGCCTTGACTCCTTCGCGTGCCGACGTAACGTCACAAGAGGGCTGTCTCCAAATGATTTGCGATTGATTAGAGGTCTTGTTAAGCGACCCCGGTCAGAGGATCTGGTACCGCGGTAGGAGTGCTGATTAGAAAATATTTCAGATTGGCTGGCTTGAGCAAAAGAATGATGATGGCACAGTTACAAAAATGATTGAGTGATGGGTCTGCAAGGTTGATGCCCTGAGTGGAAGCTCGTGCAGGTGAGAGGCAAGCGGTGCAGCGTGACAGCTGGGCTCTGCACGAAAGAGTTTTGCATCAACGGCGGCAGCCATTAGCGGCTCATTTAGCAAAGGCATGAAGACCTGAATGCATCCGGGCTGCTTCGAACGCTGCCCCTCTGGGCCTTTTCGTGACCGTCCTTGGACGGCGCTTGGTAGCGACAGACAGCTCCGACATAAGATACCCGCGACGGCGAGGCGCAGTTTGTCGCGGCGATGCGGTCGGCGATCCGGTCCAGATGCCCGTCTCGGCTGCGCAGGATGTATAAGTTGAGCGGTCTTCTTAGCGAATAGATCCTACTGGTCAGCCTCGCGCGAAGAAGCGGCGCGTCGCGGCGCGTCGCCTTTGTCTACGCGGCTTGCGTGCGCTAAACGAGCTGTCCAATCGCCACGAGTAGCACTAATGCGCGCTACGTCTTGGAGCGGGGACGGGGCCATGGAGGCCACGTGGCCATCTTGCTTCGTCTTGGAGCTTGGCGGGGGCCATGCGACGCGCTCGCTCGGTCGCTCCGCCCAGAAAGCTCGCTGCGACGCGAGCGCTTCACCGAGACCGCCTCCGACGAGTGAGAGCGCTCAATCGATCGACTCACCACCTCGCGACGTCTATCGACAAACTATATTGCGGGTGTCAGTGCGTCGTGGAAAAACCGCGGCTTTTCAACAAGAGACGAGCAGTCGCCGCGATCGTGACTGCGAGGCGCGCGCAGTCCGCACCGGTTGAGCGCACCACGCGTGGCGGAAGTGCGCTTAAAAGTGAGCTTTGCTGCGTCAGTCGCTGTCTCGCACGCGGTCGGGCGAAATAGGATCGCGCACAACCGGCGCCAGAAGCCGTCGCCGATTGCGTGCGAAGAACTCTAAGATGGGAAAAATAGGGGTTGAAAACATGCTTTAAAAGAAAACAGAAAACGGGCTCCGGGTCGCACGTTGGCCGCGAACTACCGCGATTTACTTACGCAAGCGATTCGATGAACTCAGGGTGACCGCCACCTACGCTCGGCCGCCGCGGGCAGCGGGACAGATGCGAGGTGCTAATACACTACGCCGCAGGCGCCGCAGTCAGAGGCCAGAGGCGGTCTGCCCTCATCTCGAGACGAGACGCCCGTCGCACGGACGCGCCCGTCCTCCTCGCACCAGCCGCACCAGCCCAGCTTCTTCTTCAAGGGGGCAAATCGCGCGCGGCCCGGCCACTGTCAGCCCGACGCGGTCCAGACAGGCAAGGTCGCAGGTACGCAGCCGCTGCGGGCATAACGGCGGACATGGAGGCGAGGCGAGGCGGCGAGACACTTCAGCAGCACCTGGCAACCGCGGAGCCGGAGCCGCTGGCGGCGCCAGGCGGCCTTCGCTCGGATCGGCCGGTGGGAGGGAGCTCGCATTGCTAATCATCCGGTCACCGCCGGGGCGCGGCGAGCGCCCCGCGAAACGCTTGCGCCTCCTTAATGAATAAGAAAATCGACTTTCGTTTATTGCGCATTAGAGGCACGTGAATCGCGTTCGACGCGCTCTGGCGTCGCCGCGGAGGAAACTCATTACACCTCGCGTCGCCGCGAACCGTATTTATACGCGATGCGGCGGCATTGTCGACCCAGGCAGACGATTCAGAGATTCCTCGCTGCTGGCAAGCGGAGAGCCAGCGACCGGCGGCGATGGCCGACTCCAAGATTGTCGCCGCGTTGACCGTTATTCTGCTGGCTTGTGCAGCCGTCGGCGGCGCAGCGGCCTGGGCCCGCGCGCCCTATCACGCGACGAGACAGAGAGACCAGGTGAGTGCAGCTTCTTTGATTGCATCGAAGGCGACGCTACGACCAAATGGCGCGGCAGAGCCTCGTTGGTTGGGCATGGCGGTCGCTTCCACGGCTGCGGCTGATGTCGCGACAGCGACGGTGGCGGCTACAGCGGCGGCATTGAGCGGCGGAATCGGGCTGAGACGACGAGAGAATCGGCCGCGGTAACCTGTTCGCTGATCGCTGGGCGAGTCAGTCACTGCGCTGGCGTAGTCCGTACCGGGGACGCGCAGACTTCCCGGGGTGCCGCACGCCGGCCGCCGCCGCCGCCGCTGCCGCCGCGGCCGAGTCCGGGGCTCGAAACTTCGCGCTCAGAGGAGTCGGCAAAGCGGCAAACCGCAGAGACGTCTCCGCGGAGACGTCTGCTCTATGCCGCAAAGCGTGTCGCGCTGAGCAGAAGCGTTCTGCTCGCTCGAAATATACAAATAGATAGTCGACCCTGATCTCAGGGTAAATTCGCCGCGAGGTCATTCCCGTGCTCTGCGACAGCCGGGCGGTTTACCGTCCACTGGCTCGGCTCAGGCGAGCTTAGCAGGGAGCGTAGAGTCAGCGCCGATCGGGGCCGGGCTCGGGAAGGGGCGAGCGAGTGCTGCTGCTGCTGCTGCTGCTGCTGCTGCTGCTGCTGCTGCTGGCCAACGATTGCGCACAGGGGGGCGGGCGCTCGATCTTGGCGTACAGAGCAGTACGCCGGAAGCGCGTTTGTTCGGCGTAATCGTCGCTTAAATACAGCTGCTATAATTCGCTTGTATAGAGCGCCGAGAGAACTTAATCTTGAGTCAGGCGCTTCACGTACGCCTCGGGGCTCGAGCCCACGTGACCTAGGGCATCAACTGCATTCACCTTTACCTCGATCGTTAAAGACGAGCACCTTAACCGCTGGGCGAGTACCTTAACCAGCGCGCATAGGCTCGCTCAGGGCTGCGGGGGCTGAGTGATCGCGCGCCATAGGCATTAGCGGACATTAGGCCTCGAGCCGCGCGCACGAGCGAGGAAGCCGCCGTCGAGAGTGGGAAACTCGCGGTCGGCGTAGGGCCACCTTTCTTTCGCACGTGCTAAATGAGACCGAGAACGATCGTTGCTGCCACCGCCGAAACAGATCTTGCGTCTACTGCAAGATGATGCCGCTAGTCCAGTGGGTGGCGGCGATGCGGCGTCGGACGCGAGGTCGACGCCGCGTGAGACCGGTGCAATCGTCCAACGGCGCGATCCGGAGGCGCAATCGTCCAACGGCGGGCGGGCTGGAGTGCTCTGGAGCGGCGGCGCGTTCGGCCGGCGCCGAATGCACCGCACGCGCGAGAGCGCCGCGGCGTGAGTCTCGGACGGATCGCGAGCGGGCGCCGGGCGTCGGGCGCCGTCGAAATGGACGCAGCTGGAAACACGACACTCTCGGCGTCGTGAAAAAAGAGCCGCACCTCGAGAATCTGTCGCGCGCTGCAATGCGGCGCGCGCGCTCGCCGCGGCCGCGGCCGCTGCGGCGGACTCGCTCGAACGTGGCGGCGGCTCGCAAAGCGGCTCGCGTTGCACGAGCCACTTTCTGAGCCGAGAACGCGGCGGCGGCGGCGGCGGCGCCATCCAATGCGGCTCGCAGTGGAATGAAATGAGCTTAAGCTGCTTGAACGCTAGCCTTCGAACGAGCCTCTCTAAGTGCACAGTGCGACATTTCGCCACCCCTAAGTTCCAGAAGGTCAGCATTAGCCCACAGCATGCGAAAGCCTCATAAGCTTCGATAGCCAAAAGACGCAATATAAACGTGACGTCACTGACGGACTTATAAGCTAAAGGACTAGCTAATCTAGATAATTATAGGAGCGGATACGTTTGGTTTTTGGCGGGAAATGCGGTTCTCGAGAAATCGGAGAGTTGATGAACAGTGACGCGTCGATGACGACCACGCACTCAAGACCAGCGTGCATTCGAAACGAGCTCAGAGCAGCGGCCGCGGCTTCTGTGCCTGCTTCTGCAGCCTATCGTGTAACGCGCGCTCTCGCTAGTGGTGAAAGGTAGGCAGGCGGCGCCTCCTGAGAAATTCTCTAAAGGGCGTTTCGCGGAGAGCCAACCTACGGTCGGTTCGCTAGCGGTTGCGGCGCCTTGTCGCGGCACCGATGCTGCAGATCGCAGACCACAGAGCGGAAGACGAAGAGACGAAGGTCAAGGACGTTCGCGTTCGCGTCGTCTATCGTGATTTTCTGACCTTGGTCGGTTGGCCGAAGGATGAATGGCATTCGTTTCTGTCGAGCGGCGGAGGTACGTGACCTAATAATTGCCAGAGTGAACTGACGCACTGAAAATCTGTAATCTCGGCTCGTAGCAGCCGGCGCACTCACGTCAGGCCGCCCCGACGATTCGCACAGCGAGTCTTTCGCGGCTCCTCGAGTGCTCCACTCAATTTCCTTACTTTGCGGTTGGCAGGGTGGGCACGTCGCGGACGGGAAGAGAGCCGGGTCCCTCTTGGCTTGCATCCGGACTTCCATTGATGTGGGTTCGCTTGACCGCAAATAGAAAGTGCGAGCGGTCGCTCTCGGTGGCGATTAAAGCGCGAGCTGGCACTAAACGCATTTGATCGGCGCGGTTTGTCTCCTTTGACGCGCCCCACTCCACGCCGATCGATTGCCGCCCTGCTGCGCTCGCTCAGAATCGGACGCGGTCCCTTCCGCGCTGCCGCGCGCATGCGTACTACACGCGGACGCTCGCGCTCGTCACTTTCAGTGCTCGGCCGCCGGAGAAGTGTGCCGCGAAAAGACAGCCTGCTGCGAGGGCACCGTCTGCAGGCCACGCCGCGGGTTCAGAGGTGAGCCGCCCGGCCGGCTGTGCCCGCGTGCGGTCGCCGCTCGCGCGCGCGCTGCCTCCCGCAGCTTTACGGCCGGCGGCCCTGGCGATCGCACGACGATCGCACGATCACGCGATCGCACGACGATCGAGGGCCACCGGCCGTCAGAGGGCCACCGGCCGTCTTTATGTCGCCGCATACCGCCCAAGTTCGCTGCTCTTCGGCCGCGGCTGCGACCTTCCCGAGCAGCGCGAGGAATGAACGTCCTTTCTTCCTAGGTCTCCTAACGCACACGTGCGTTCGCCTGAAGGAGACATTGCGTTCGTACAGAAATGTCATTAGGTTTGAGGAGCCTGTCGGCGAAAGAGGTAAGAAATCCGCGCCCCGTCTGCAGCGCGAGCGCGCGGCGCGCACCCGGTCACGTGCATATCTAGGCGCGTCGCAAGTAGGCGTCTTGGCTTTAAATATAGCAAAGGCGCATTGTAGGCTGCAAGGGCTCTACTGATAATGCGATGCGCCAAGTCGAAATGCTGAAATTGAGGCTTAAACTCAAATTATTTGCCTTCATTTGCCAGCGAGACGTCGAATCCTATTAAGAGCCCGCAGAATGCGAAGAGCATCGTGCCTTCGAAAGCGTTCCAAGCAGTTTCACTTAACAGGGTTTTGCTAGCAGTAAATCACTCTCTCTCTCTCTCTCTCTCTCTCTCTCTCTCCCTCTCTCTCTCTCACTCTCTCTCTCTCTCTCTCTCTCTCTCTCTCTCTCTCTCTCTCTCTCTCTCTCTCTCTCTCTCTCTCTCTCTCCCTCCCTCTCTCGGCGAGGTCGGTAGAGCGATAGGATAGCGAGAGAGAGAGAGAGAGAGAGAGAGAGAGAAAGAGAGAGAGAGAGAGAGTGTGTGTGTGTGTACGTTTGTGTGAGAGACTGAATGAGCAAGAAAAATAGTATGCGCTTGTGCGTGAGGGAATAGAGAGAGAGAGAGAGAGAGAGAGAGAGAGAGAGAGAGAGAGAGAGAGAGAGAGAGAGAGAGAGAGAGAGAGAGAGAGAAGAGAGAGAGCCTAAACTCGCTTGTGCTTTTATCGTCGCCAAAGTATATATTGCACACAAAGTAATCGTGTCTTTTTTCTCGCTTGCAGGCAATAATTGTCGAACGTCGGCTGATTGCAAAGCCGCCGAAGGTCTTTGCTGCCAGGAGGTGCCAGTGCCGCGTCGGAAGACTCAAATGATGTGCGAGAGAGTCCGCTCCTATACCAGATGCCTCTGACGCGGCTCACTCGCTCACTCACCCCCGTCTTCCGGCTGCGTCGCGTGACGCCGACGCGCAGCTTCGGGCGCGCTGCGTGCGTGTGGCCTGCGCGAGGCAGCCGATAGGCTATCCGATCGCGGCCGTCGCGGGCAACTTGCCGCGTGCACCGCGGCGCTCCGCGGTGGCAGTGGCACTCCCTCTCTGCCAGACGCCGGGAAATGCCAACGACACGACAAGCGGCGGCCGCTCGTCCGCTCCGCCGCCGCTTCGGCGATCCGAATCGGCGATGCGACGTGCGTGTAGCGGCGGCCGCTGGCGGGGCTCTCGCAATGCCTCTCGAGTGGCGGGCCGCTGGCGGCAGCCAGATGCATCTAGAAGCGTTGAAAGTCAGAGAGCAACTGAGGCGGGAGTTCCTTCGGTCGACTGCTCTTTCGTCGATGGTTGACGACGACCGGCTCGAGCGCGCTCATCTCGTGGGCACCGGCTGCCGCCGGCGGAGCTACTACGGGCATCTGCGTGCGCGCGCACGGATCAGCGAACGTAGCGATTCTGCGATTCGCCTGCGATCGCGGACAGCAATTCATCGGCGTTGCGGTCCGCACGCGGAACGCTCAGACTCGGTGCATCTTTGCACCTCCTCGTGCGCTCGTCATCTCTTGAACTCGCGCGCGAGCGCCGTGCATTCATTCGAGAGTAAGGAGCGTATTTGCGAGGTTAATAAAACCAACCTGAGTTTTAAATTTTTGTAAAATCGCAGGCAATCGCTGTCGGCGATTTCAGCATTGGCTTCCTTCGAGTTTACACCCGGAAGCTTAAAAGGGCTTCTTTTTTCACCCGAAAGCTGAATTCCTGCCAGTCAGACCCAAAACAGATTTATAAGACAGGAAACAACTTACTGACCAATGCTGAGTGATCTGACTTCCCAGATATTAACGGCTCGGCCGAAACGTTTTCAGCTTCTTTGGTGAAAAATTGTGCACATTCGTGCCTCCATAAAGCCCCCTCCGAGTAAAGCAATTGCGGAATCGTAACCCATGACCTTCCTTAAAAGATTTTCAGAGGTTTCTGGTACGATTTGGCTATCTTAATAAGGTCTAGTAAAAAGAGCTTGTCTCCTGAAGACCCTATACCATCATCTCTTGGTGAGCTGCGATGGCACACTGGGTAAGGTGGCTGCTTTTATGACCTCGGTCTCGAGGCCATGGGCTCGATTCTTGTGGTGGGCGATCCTTTATCGCCACTGCAAGCGGTGACGATAGCCGTCAAGGCTCTTCTGTCGCTATACAAACAGAGGCTACTTAATCAGCTAGGATTATATTATATCTCTGTGGTCCTCACTGGCAGAAAAACTTATCCCTGCCATAACAGAAATTTGTAATGTTTCTTTGGAAAAACCGGTTGCACCCAAGTCCTTAAAATCGGCAATCGTTAGGCTAATACTTAAAAAGCCTGGATTAGATAAAGAGGTATTTGCAAACTATCGCCCACTATTTCCATTATTCTTTTCTTGTCAAAGATTCTTGAAAAAATTGTAGCTAAGCAGCCGGTAGCGCGTATTGAAAAAAATGAAATGTCAGAAACGTTTCAATCAGGGTCCAAGAGGCTGCACTCCACTGAAACTGCTCTCATCCTACATTACATTACATTAACGGTGACATTTAATGTGGCAACGATGACGAGAATTTCACTGCCCTAGCTCTGCTATATTTGTCTTCTAGATCTGCCTTCGACACCATTGATCAGGGCGTCCTACTTGAACGTTTGAGGATAACGATCGATCTGGCAGACGCGGCACTGGCGTGATTTAAATCGTACTTGTCTCATCGTGCTCAATCCGTGTCGTGCGGGTGGGGTCAGGTCTCACCCACGAGACCGGTCACCTGTCGAATCCTTCAAGGGTCCGTACTCGGTCCCTTGCTGTTCTCCATTTATACTCAACCTCTGGAAAAAGTGATTAAAGCTCACAGAATAAGATATAATAGTAATAATAATAAAAATGCGGTTGATAAAGCGCCCTCAGAGAACTCACTCTCTTTTTAGGCGCTTCACATTTGCTGCAAAGGTAAGCACGATTGAATGGTGAGTAATATCATGCTTGATAAACAACATGAATGACATCGTTAGGGGTGACATGCACAGGGTCAGCTAGCAAATGAGGTTAGTGGCGGCGTGCACAGCGTCAGCACGCATAAGCACATGAAGTGCGAATCACAGGGACTAAATGCTGTCCTAAATAGGTGTGTTTTTGAGTTCTTTTTAAATGTGATCAAGTCAGGGGATGTTCTGACGCAAGTGGGAAGGGAGTTCCAGGCTTTGGGAGCAAACGAACTAAACGCACGGTCTCCAAAGGATTTGAGGTTTGTACGAGGTATTGGTAACCTGTTGGATTCCGAAAAGTGGGTGGTACGATGTTTGGCCTGATGGGGTATCACTTTTATGCTGACGATACTCAGCTGTACTTGTCATTCAAACCGTCGGAATCTGCTGCAGCAACTGATAACCTAATTGCTTGCCTTGCCGAAATTCGATCCTGAATGTCGGAAAATTTCTTGAAACTAAATGACGATAAAACTGAACTGCTGCTCATAGGACACGCAAAGCGTATGGCTGGATTAGAAGTCTTTGCTCTTCTAATAGGTGGTGGTGTTATGCGACCATCACCACATTCTCGTAATTTAGGTGTCGTTTTTGACTAAATTTTAAAAACTTCGTTCAGAAGACTGCTTCTACAGTTAGTCATCACGTTCGATCCCTATCTAAGATAAGGATCTGTCTTCTACGGTGGCTTGCAAGAAATGTAACTAGCTCCTTAGTTCTGTCTCAGCTTAATTATTGTAATTCCCTTTTGGCTGGGCTACCGAAAACACAACTATGCCACTGCAGCTGGCTTCGAGGCTTATGGCTGCAAGGCTAATTTATATAGCTACCAAATCCGTACCGAAATCCGCTTAGGCTATGAGTGCGCTGTACAAAACTTTCCTGCGTAACACCCACACGGTCTTTGTGGCTTTGTGGAGTTACAGACGGAGATGCATTGAATTTAATTTAGAATCCCCACGATTGATCCGTTCCGGGAAAAGATCAGGATCACCCTTCGTTGAAAACCCTCCGCCTGCTGCTGCTGCTGCTGCTGCTGCTGCACGCGCTAGCCTCTATCTGTCTGATTATACTCAACGATCCCATCCTGAGATCCTCCACCGCTTGAGTTCTCAGATTGAATGGGCTAAGCCGACTGACTAACTATTGAAACGACCGCATACAGCAGCCAGATTATGAGAGCGCAGGTATTACTTAAGATTAGATAAATATAAAAATTAGGAACTGGTTATGTCATAATGTGCGGTTAGGCTGAATAAAATCCATGCAATACTTCGTCAAGAAACATTTGGTGAATTTTAAACTCAGGCTATGCGCTAACCAGTGGAGCTGCGGTTTAAAGAAAAGGATTTCGCCGATTCCTTCTTTACTTAGAAAGGTTTGATAGCCTTGACGGCTATCAACACCACTTGAATAAGGCGTTAAATCACCCAAAGCAGGACTCGAATCCACGACTTTGGTGGCGATGAGTGACACCTCAACTGCTGGCTTAGACCCAGGGGCAAGGCCTCTGAGCCGATGCCGCTGATTTTTGCTGAGAGCCTTGAACCACGAGGTGTACTCTTTTTTTATGCAAAGGCCTTTGCATAAAAAGTTCATATCTACAGCGTAGTGTCTTTTTGACAGCGACGGGTGGCTAGAGGCATTCAAAAGCAGCCGTGACGTGCACGTGACCTCTCGTACGGCACAAAGCGTGGAGGAGGAAAACCCAGCTCAAACGCCACGGCGCCACTGCTGTAGCACAACTGAGCGCATATTGCATGGCTGCTATTAAAGTGTATAGACAGAGGATAGGTTTTCTGAGGGCGCTACACAAATCTGTTATCGTCATTACTAGTAGGAGCCGTTATAGCCCAGGAGGTAAAGTGTTCGCTCATCACGATCGAGGTAGGTTCGAATCCTGCAGTGGGCGATCCTCTATTGCCGCTGCAGGCAGTGGTAATAGCCTTTAAGGCTCTTTTTGCAGCTATACAAATGAGGCTGTTAAATCAGCTAATATTTGTATCAAATTACGGCTTCGGCTTTTAGGTTTCCTTGGCCATCTTAAAATATGTTCCTAGCATAATTTTAATTCAGTAATATAAAATATAATAAGATAACAATGTAAAATATGAAATCCTAGTTATAATTCAGGTATCCCGAACAATGAATATCGGTTATAATCTGGCCGACTGAGCATACCACCGTTTCACCTGTCCGCCGCCGCCGCCGCCGCCGCCGCCGCCGCCGCCGCCGCCGCCGCCGCCGCCGCCGCCGCCGCCGCCGCCGCCGCCGCCGCCGCACAGTGCGCTCGGTGGCCTGCATGCATGCATGCATGCATGCATGCATTTCGATGACAGCGGGAAAAGGTAGGTTGATCAAATATCAGCCCTGACCATGCATCCACCACGAAAAGTCGACGCGATTATCTGTCTACGGCATTCTCTAAATGGAGGTAGGCGCTGCAGATCCATCCTACGAGCCCTTCCACTGAAGCTGCCAAGTGAAGTCCGCTGATGGCGCGCCGTTGCGAGCGGTGCAAAGGTCACCAAGGCCACATAAAGAATGAGCAGCTTAGATAAAGAGCCGACGCAATCGTCTCTTCCTTCCTTGCGCTTCCTAAGCCGGCCGATCCCTACGAGCCAGTTGCTGAACGAGCCAACCAACCACGGCGGCAAGCGGTCCGACAGCGGGAGAACAAACAAACGAGCTGCCGACGAAGCTCAGTACGCTGCGCACGGTTTTTCCGGTGCGCACTTTGGCCGAAGTTCCATTCGCGACAGGCAGAGACGGAAGCGGACGTGGTGGAACGACTGCAGCTGGGAACGCGCGAGAGCAGCCTTGCAAATGGCTCTCGGCAGGGCCTGCGGCGGCGCGGTGCTCGCCGGCGGCCCGCTCGCACGCGCCACGCTGCCCGCACCACTGCTTTCGATCGTTTGAGGATCGCTCTTGAGAAGCCGTCGTGCAATCAAGCGCACGCCGCCGCCGCCGCCGCCGCCGCCGCCACCGCCGGAAGTTCGCAGCTCGCACAAGCCCTCGAGCCACGAGCCAGCGCAGAATAATGGCATTAGCACGAGCGTGCGCATCGCGCCTGTTCGGCAGCTGCAGGGCGGCTAATGCTATCTTCACTGGCAGCCGCAAGCTATTGAATTAAAGATAAAGAGCGTGATTTTCTTCCTGCACGAGGTTATTTTGAACGAAAAGATCGGCATGGGCTTGCGTCACGAGCTGCATCCTATCTGTCGATGCAGTTTAGCTGACCGGAACTTGATGGCAGCAGATGGCCTAGAGAACGTCGAACGTCAGCGGTTAAATAGGTCAAGGCTGATTCAGCGAGTTCATTTGTTTAGCGGTAGAAGAGCGTTAGCGGCTATCGCCGCAGCTTGCAGTAGGCTACGCATGAGAGCTCCCACTCGAGGACTCGAACCCGCGATCTGGGTCGTGGAGAGCGAGCACGTTACTGCCGGGCTAAGACCCAACGGCTTTATTGCGGCGGCAGCCAATGAGGAAGCTGCTGCCGGACGCGAAGAGCCAACCCAAAGATTGACAGCGGAGTGCGACAGCCGTCCATTTTATTGCCCACACCTCGCCAGTCAGTACAAGTGCCTCCGTACGAGTAAAGAGCAGAGGATCATGCAATTGCGGCCGCCCTACATGTCTGACAAGTCAGTGCATGCATTCTATCTTCGGAGGCCAGTTGTTTGAATTCATAATTCTCGAATCGTCGTAACAATCGTGGTGCAATGCCGAAGTCGAAGGTTACCTCCTTGCTATCATTAGTAAAGCGATCGCTACTAACAGGTTCCGGCGGCGGCGGCCGTAATCCCGCCAGCGCCGAAACGCTTTTCAGCGAGACTCTCAGAGAAGCGAGTCCTCGCGCACCGCGCGATCGAACGACGCAGCAACGTGCTGCACGTCGCCGCAGCGACGCCGTCCTCCGAGGAGCGTGGATGTCTGCACTTATTTAGCACAGGACTTTCGCGGTAGCGGCTTGGCGCCTCGGCGCCGACGGCCTTCGCCGACGACTTCTTCGCCCGGCTGCCTTCGCCAAGTCTTCGCCCGGATGCCTTCGCCAACTCTTCGCGAGTCCGCTGCTGCGCTGGACTTCTCGTCGCTCGATAGTTCTTGATAAAATACGTATCTCCTTTGCGTTGCCGCGCGATCGCCACCTCCGTCCTCAAGTGATTTGTGGTGGGCAGAGCACATCCGGTCTCATTCTACTGCAGGCGGCGAGTTCGAGAGACCCGGCGAGATCTCATGATGCTTCGCGAAATCGAGTCCGTCCGTTATTGGCTGATTACTGGCGGACGTGAAGGAATGAGAGGCTGCTTAGTCAATCACTCAATGAGCTATCGTCTATTGCAGCTTCGGCTCGTTGCAACTGGATTTATGCAATCTCTATCAATGCTTCCGGTTGCCTAATAGCGGGAAATCGAGTGGTGACATCTGTCGCAATTGCCAGGTGGCCATTAGGCATTCAAGCCCACACCCTCGCATTGTTGTTGGCGGCTGCTGCAGCTCTCATACAGTCACATGGAGTGGTGCTAGTGCAGCAGTTATTCCGTGCTGTAACGTAAGTAGTACCGAGCCTCTGTTGCCAGCCTTTCTACACGCTCGCGGATATGCGATCCTAATCGGTCACCTATTATTCGTTGCTTTTTGCGCGATCCAGAATACTAAATCTCGTAACTAAGCTAATTCTCGGGTCAGAGGATGCCGGCTTTGTAGCTGCTATTTTCAAAGAAAGATTAGAATATTAAAAATAATGAGAATAAATGTGTATAGCACCCTCGAGGAAACTAATCTCTTTCTCAGCGCTTAGCATATGTTGCGAAGAAAGCACGATCGTCAAAATGTTTCCGCGTAATCTGATTCTGCATCTAGTTACTGCTCATAAGTCTCCGCTATGACATTTCGGCCAGTCTACAATTTCCTACCCGCAAGAAGCGGCAGTGTTTACGCTTACACTGATGTCAGGCAGGTTTACGAAACGCACTTAAAACGCACGCGAGAATTTTAATGACAGGGATGGCAGTAATATTTTCTGTCAAATTAATAATTTAATAATAATTAAAATAATAATTAATTAATGACATAAGTTAATAATTTAATTACTCTTAGGCATCGGTGCATACTATCAAAGTTTCTAACGCAACGGAACTTGGACATGTGCTACCTACTCCATAGACTTAGAATTCTTTCAACTACAGGGTTGTGATATCTTCAGTAATTCTAGATAGGAATAATAAATATTAGACTGGACGTACACAATCATGCAATGGTCGTATTAAAGGAACTTACCAGTCAGTTGCATAAATTAAACATCACGGAAAGTACGAGCCATAGTAGAAGACTTAAATTTTGAATTTTAGAAGTAAAACAATAACTCAAAAAATACATCAACTTGTTTGTATTGTATTGTATTTCCGTCTGTAACTCTAACAAAGCCCCAAAGATTATGTGGGAGTTACGCTGGAGAGTTTTGTATATCGACTGACAGCCTAAGTGGTTTCACGCAACAAAGAGAAGCTGTGAAGCGTAGCTGAGTCGGAAGAGAAGTTAAGATAGCGAGTAACATGGAAGTAGCAACTCACGACGGCAGGAAAGAAGGATGTGCCATAGTCGCCAGCAGGAGAGTAGTTGTCGTTGTATAAGAACCGTGGAAGTGAGCTCCGCTGACTTGGACCTGCAGAGCTAAAACTTTTGTCATCAAAGGTCTTTAAGCGGAGGAAAGGAACAACTAATTTATTGTCCATACAGAACCTGAGGGCACGAGGAGGCTGAAACTGGTGCAGCAGTTCAGCTAGGAGTGGAGGGGCCAAGCCGTGACGGGCCTTGTGGGTCAGCTTACGAACTTAACTCTGTATCCGTTGATCAACCGGCAGCCATCCTAGCTCTTTTAGCAAAGGAGACACGTTTTCAAACCTCTAGGATTTGCAAGTTGCCTTGCAGCCACAGTTGATTTGTTCCAGTGTTTAAGGTGCTCACCTCGACCAAGGTGTGGCCAAGGTCGTTGGCTCGACCCCGGCGGCATACGTGAAGCGCCCGAAAAAAGATTAAGTTCTCTTAGGGCGCTATACAAATGAATTATTATGTTATTATTCATGGCCAACTGCAGTGGCCTGGCGGCTTTTTTGGTAGCCCATCTAAAAGGGACTTACACTAATCTAGCCGAGACAGAACTAAGGAGCTAGTTAAATGTTTTGCAAGCCACCGTGGAATACAGTTCCTAATCTTAGACAGGGATCGGACATGATGGCTAGCTGTGGAAGCAGTCTTCTGAATGCAGTTTTCAAACTTTAGGTAGTTGTCGAAGGCAGCACCTAAAGTCCGAGCATGCAGTGATGGTCGCACTGCAGTATCACCTGCTATTGGAAGAGCAAAGCTTTCTGATCCAGCCATACGCTTACGGTGACCTATGAAGAGTAAAGGCAGACTAAAATATAAAATACTAACAAATTAGAACAATTATCGCATTCAAAATGCGCGTGAAAATTTGCAATCGCTTAAATTATCGTACAGTCTCTGTCGAGGTTGCAACTACCGATGTTTCTTATTGACGAGCTTTCAAAACCATCACGCCCACGGTAAGAATCCTCAAAGGGTAGATGCAAATTCTTGCTCCGCGTTCGAGTAGTGCGAATACCGTTTTAGATAACTTTCAAGCGATGCCTCTCAAACTCTTTTAGTCACGAAAAGGGCTCGAAGAAAAGAATATACTTAATATGGCGGCGTAAATGATCTTCTCAACTCCTAGCTGGCAATGTTGGCTTTCATTTCTACATCGATGGCGCTAAGTTCTACCTTCCGCTCCTGGGTGGCCAGTAACTTCCTAAACTATAACACTAATGAGATCTCCCTAAAGACTATGGGGAAGCCTAATACCATCCTCAAGTTGAATCAACGGCAACCTCGAAATTGTGCTCAGCTGGCTTCACTCCTGAGACGTACGTCTACGCATAATCAGCGTGCCAAAGTCAGAATTGACTCGTCGTATAAAGTCAAGCCTCCGCGAACAAGCTGGCCTACTTTTAGCTAAGGAGCATCGCCAAAATATGGGAATGCTGAGATAAGAGTGCGTCAGCCAAGCTAGACAAAGCGTTCGTGACATCGCGTCTAGAGTACTGCATATTCCTTGAGTATTGTCAGTCCGTGACCTTAATCGTCTGCACCTGGTGCAAAAATCAGCTGCTAGTTTTGTCGGTCATCAGAGGTATAGCTGCTTGATCGCGCCACTTCTGTCAGAGTTCACTAACTCTCTATCTCTCTTCGAGCGTCGAATCGACTTGTAGATCCTCTGTCTGGCAAACAGGTCGATTCACTCGCTTGCACTTGCAGCCTACGTATTCTACCGTTTGCTCCTCCAGCGTGGTGACTCTCGCACGATGCACTCGTCGGCTTCAAGTCGAATAGCAGTAGCTCACACTTGATTGAAATTGTGTCTGGCCTTCATTTTGAATCTGGACTTAATTTTGAATTCATAGACACAGTCTGAAACTCTCCTACGGCTCTGTTAACTTCCTGAGACGCTGTATTGAAGCTATGGAAACGGTTAGGACAGCTAGCTGCATATTACTTGCTCGCCTCCATAGAAAAGGCGGCAATGGATCACTTGGCTAACGGCAGTTACGGGCCCAATTCGGGCACAGAAATCTAGATGGCCGATTGGTCTAGCGCCTCTATTTATGTAAGTCCGCATTCCTTAACTCATCGGTCGGGCACCCAGGTGCTCAGAGTAGTCTCAGTCTCTCTTTCTAATAAGAATGAGCTGCACTCTTGTAGACGGGGTCAATTTGTTGCAGCAAACAGTGACTGAAGCTACTAGTGAGTTCTAGACTTTCACTACATTGAACTGAAGACACGATCGGCAGTTCGCGGAGCGGGAGACGAGAGACGACTGGAAGCGAGCGATTCGAAATGAAGCTGGAGAAGTGGAGAGGTCAGATGCATGCCGTTGCATTAGGATAGCCCATAAATAAATAAATATATATATACATATATGTGTGTGCGTGCGTGCGTGCGTGCGTGCGTGCGTGCGTGCGTGCGTGCGTGCGTGCGTGCGTGCGTGCGTGCGTGCGTGCGTGCGTGCGTGCGTGCGTGCGTGCGTGCGTGCGTGCGTGCGTGCGTGCGTGCGTGCGTGCGTGCGTGCGTGCGTGCGTGTGCAAACTAACGGGTCGTCTGAGCCATCCATCATGGAACTACAGTCGACTCCACTGGCAAGAATACGCTCGGGCCGACGATAGGCATTCGTATGTTCGGAGTTTTCCCGTATTATAAGATCTAGAGCGCCAAACAGCTACTCTATAGACCAAGTATTCCTATATCTGATATTCTTGTACGCGAAGTCGACTGTCTTAAATCTCTATCGAGGTGCTATAAAATTGGCCGCAATATTTGCAAGAACCAAGGTTATTGCTATTATTGGTGTCTTGCATGTAAGGAAGGCAAATGCAAACAAGCATCATGCTTACAGATGTATATTCAAGCATAAAACAAGATACTCTGGTTCATCGGTTAGTAGGACCTCTGACATGTAACATGCACTAAGTCTTGCACACATAAGCATAGACAAGTTCACTAGGGGGCGTCGAGAAAGCTAATCTGAAATTATGCGCCTTTAGCAGATAACTAAACGGTGACTCTAATAACAACACATTATCGTATCACTACATGAGAGAGCTAACTTCCATTTCCGACATGCTACATACGGTGCTATGGAAAAATGTCAATGTGTTCGTGTTACAAGCACAGTGTAAGCACTTATAAGTATGCAGAAGACACATAATTAATCTATTCCCAGCAATTGCTCTGAGCAACAGGTGATTTTTCTTGTAAATGCCCTCAAGCCATAAAATATCGTGACGTCAGCCGAGTGTTAAGTTTCATGCTTATTGGGCATGCAATTAAAGGTGTGGCATTTAAATGGTGTCGGGCATTTTCAAAGCACAGCTAAAAGACTTGAGTCCGAAAATGTGGGTGATACGATGCCTAGCCTGCTTGGAAATTAAGTCAGCCATATGGGCCAGATAAAGAGAATGAAGGGACCTAAATATGTGCCGCAACTCGTTGAAGTAAATACGCTGCTTGATATGGAGCCAGTGCCCAGCGGCATAAAGGTGTCAATTGGCATACGCTCAGTTCACGACGAACAAGCTGGCAATGCAAAGTTTTCTGCGAATTTCTAGAACTTTATTGCCAGCAACAATCTTTTCTTTGCATTTCTACGCCTTACTCCAGATCCGAGTCGCGGCCTTGCAAATAGCGAGGATGACAGCGCATTGCCCCGTTGGCACCGTGACAATCTTTCCCGACCTATGTTGCAAGCTTTCTTTTGGGTGCTGGCACGCATCTGTGTAAGAATATATATATATATATATATATATATATATATATATATATATATATATATATGATGCAAGAATATATATATATATATATATATATATATATATATGATTGCAAGAATATATATATATATATATATTATTGCAAGTTACTCATTTCAATAAATCTTTCGCATATATGAGCCGGTAATGGCGTCGGATACGCAGAGCCGCCTCAATGCTCTTTTCTCCGCGCGTGGGATGCCGAGGTCAGCCAGGCAAGCTTCGTAGTTTGGTCACCAGCTGCTGAGAGCCCCGAACGCGAAGTGCCTCACTGCAGCCGACCGGTAGCCAGCGGTCAGGAAAGACCTGGCAACGGCCGTGTACTTATAGACCTTGTTCTGGGCCGCCACTATCAGAGCATCCTCGCTGCCGTCGAACGGCACCGTAACATCAACGATTACCGTATCGGTGCCCTTGTCGATGACCAGAAGAGTCGGACCGTCGCTTGAGAGCCGGACCACCACCAAGCAGGAGGGCGTGGCTTACCGACGTGCAGGCGAACGCTTGGCCGGAAGAACTCCAATTAGGCGGCCCAGAACCAGGCTGTGTCGGGCCGTGGTTGCATGCAACATCGGCCGGCAGTGGCTCAGCCATGGCAAACGGTTTCTGGCCTCCGTGCAGCACAGGCGGCAGCTGGTAACCGTCCCGAGGTAACAAGCCCGGCTCCTAGCAGCAGCCACTAAGCACATTTGCATGCTGACCCTGTGCATGTCACCCCTAACCATGTTATTCATTTTGTTTGTTTTGCAAGCCTGATTTTACTTACCATTCAATTGCATTTCCCTTTGCAGCAAATGTAAAGCGCCTAGAAAGAGATTAGGTTCTCTGAGTGCACTTTGTCAAGTACATTATTATTTTTACTGGTGCAGCGGCTCTCAACCTGTGGGCCAGGACCCTTTTGGGGTTCGAATGACCCTTTTGCAGGGGTCTCCTAAGACCTTCGGAAAACACGCATTTCCGATGGTCTTAAGAACCGGTATTGTTTCCGTGATTAATTATCATTTTTTAATAAGTTCAATTTGTAACAATAAAATATATCCTGCATTTCAGATATTCACGTTACGATTCATGGTAGCAAAGTTCCAGTTATGAAGTAGCAACTAAAATGATTTATGGCTGCGGGTCGCCGCAACATGACGAACTGCATTGAAGGGGTCGCGGCATTAGGAAGGCTGAGAACCACTGCACTACTAGCAGCACGTCCAGTCGCACTCGGTGGGCGAACCGCCTGGCCCGGTACGACAGGCCGAGACCCTGAGAGGTCTGAAAGTGACTGCGAGTGGCGAATCGGTCCGTGGTAGTCCCAGGCAGTGGCTTTACCTGTCCTATGAAGGCTGGGCAGCCCGAAACCCAGCCTTCCACGAGCCTGGCGAACTCTCGCAGCTGCGTGATAACCCCTTAAGACATGACCCAATGCTCGACGCCAACAGGTTCGGTGGACAGGGCCATCACTTCAGGAAGGTCAACGAGAGGCGGCAGGAAGCCTTCTTCTTGAAGAACTTACGGGCGTCCGACCGCAGCGATATTGGGCCGACTCTGTTGCCAGGGCCGAAGGCTGCTGGGCTCAGATACCACGAACGCGCTTCGTCGGACGACAGCGAACCATCCAAGCTGGCGACGGCTCAGCTGAGTTGGTGACGGGTGATGTGGCGGACGCAAGCGCTTGGCGAGCACAGCATGCGACAGGCTTTCCCAGACTGTAAGATGGAGGCGTGTATACATATATATATATATATATATATATATATATATATATATATATGTATATGTATATATATATATATATATATATATATATATATATATATCTCACCCTTCTCCCAACTGTATTCAATGTACAGTCATATAACTAACTACTAGCTTCTGCATGCCCAAAATACTCCGCATTATTTTAAGTAAATATAATCATTTTAACGTATTCTTATTTTTTTTATTTCTAATGTATTTTTTTTTAAATTCAATTCGTTTTCCTCTATATGTCTTCCTCAGAACGTATCATGCTAGAATGCATCGTAAACCACTCTCGACTTACGAAAATTTGACTTACAACAGGTTTTCCGTTATCTATGTATTTCGTAAGTCGGGGTTGACTGTATATCCATGCATTATATATATATATATATATATATATGTGTGTGTGTGTGTGTGTGTGTGTGTGTGTGTGTGTGTGTGTGTGTATGTATATATATACATGAACGATATATATATATATATATATATATACATGAACGATATATATATATCGTTAATGTGACGGTGCCATTCGACGGCAGCGAGAATGCTGTAATGGTGGAGGCCCGGAACGAGACAGATAAGTATGCGGCCGTTGCCCGGTCTTTCCTGACCGCTGGCTATCGGTCAGTAGTGGTGAGGCTCTTCGTGGTCTGGGCTCTCGTCACCTGGTTGCCAAACAATGAAGCTTGCTTGGCGGATCTGGGCATCCCACGCACGGAGAGAAGGACGTCGAGGCGGCACTCCGACGCCATTACCAGCTCGGAAGTCGTGCGGCTTCTGTTCCTGAACCAGGAGGCTCGGGTAGCACCCGCGACCCGGGTACGGCAGGACACCATAGGCTATCGTATATAGGCAAGTTAAGCATTTCAATGCATCTTTCCATGTATGTGCGTGTGTATGTGTGTGTGTGTGTGAGTGCGTGAGTGTGTGTGTGTGTGAGTGTGTGTGTGTGTGTGTGTGTGTGTGTGTGTGTGTGTGTGTGTGTGTGTGTGTGTGTGTGTGTGTGTGTGTGTGTGTGTGTGTGTTTACAGGTCAATAAATTTCGGCTAGGCGAAAACAAATGACTTTCCTTTCGACAAGGTGCGGTTTCAATCGGTCAGTTCGAAAAAGAAATGAACTGTCGAAGTAAGGCGAGTATACAAATATTTAGGCCAATCCATCAGCATCCCAGATAGGCAGATTGGTGGCAATGTGGCTGGTGTGCCTGTGGAAGGTTCGGCCGTTTCACGTTCCTCTTCTCTCACGAAACCAGTCAATCTGTCAGACATGCTGTACAGTTTGACTGGTTTGACGTACAGACGAAGGGTAAGCGACAGCAGCTGAGTGAAAAACGTGCCGTAGCACGTAGATCCTCGTGCATGCACTTAGCGAGACGTCGGAAAGCGACTTTTGTTACAAAAACGTCATCGCCGGTTGGTCGGCACTAGCTACATTTGTAAATAACTTGAAAGCCGCTTAAGTCTCAATGAGCAAGAGTAGCGCCAATATATAGGGCAGGCCGGTGCAAGCATTCCGGTGGGCATCGTCCAAGCTTCAATCTCGCACAATCCACAATGGCTCTGCGTGTCGCCGGTCATGGCGTGGCATCCGTCGATGTGGGAAAAACGCCACTGCCTGATAGATTGGAACAAGCGATCTCCTGGCTCCGAATACAAGACACCAACCTCTCACCCGCACATTCGGCTATTACAAGCTCTCACATTACCTCCCCTCGAGTAGCGGTTCTCAACCGGTGGGTCATTCGACCCCCTTCTGGGGTCGAACGACCCTTTCACATGGGTCGCCCAAGACCATCGGAAAACATGCATTTCCGATGGTCCTTTACTAGCTGATATTGATTTTGAAATTAATCACTATGCTTCAATCTGTTTAATTCTTAACAATAAAGATATATACACTGAATATCAGATATTCAGGTTACGATTCATAGTAGCAAACTTTCAGTTATGAAGTAGCAGCGAAAATAATTTCAAGATTGGTGGTCGCCACAACATGAGGAACTGTATTGAAGGGTCGCAGCGTTAGGAGGGTAGTAAACTATTGTCCTAGAGTAACAGCAGCTTACATCGTGCATGAGCGAAATGAATGGCCTGTGAGGATGGCGATTAGGAAGAGGATGCGAGAGCCTAAGACTCGTATAGAGATTTGCAAACTCCGACCTCTTTATGTCACTCGCAGCCACCGCATGTCTTATATCCACCCTCGTCTGTCCACAGCGAGCGATGGGTCTCTCAAATAAGGGAATCGCAGAGATAAACCAGCCGCTCAAACAGAAAGCAGCTTTACCAGGAAGCTTGATAAGCCGGCGACGCGTCCGGCCACTCCGCAGCTCATTCGCGCTTCACCGAGCAGCAGATTGTTGCGTGCAGAGCTCTCAATCCTGAGCCAAGACACGCTACTGCTCTGCGGCGAAAACTAGTACACTAAGTCCTAGGCAGTCGGCAGAGGCAGCGCGCAGTTTCGATATAGAGTGAGTCGCTGAATAATAAACGACGGTTAAAGGCCCGGGCTCGGCCTTCACGTGACACGCTTCCGCCTTGTCGTACCCAGCGACTACGTTAGCAGGCCAATGAGTGTTGGAGTAGATAAGAAAGTAAGCGGAGACACCCGATTGAATTAAACGCCCACCACAGCAATGCACCGGCCTTCAGTGCCAAGAGCTGACACCACCCCCAGAGAGCTCAGGTGCCTTCGCGTCTGTCTGCGGCGGTGCAGTCGTATCTGCTTACCACACCAGACAAGCAGCGGAAGAAAGCAGTGAGGAGAAGAAATCTAGGACCCGTGGTCCTGCCCGATTCCATGTATAGTTTGTCAAAGTCGAACCAGGCCGCTAATTCGGCCAGATCAGCGTGGACTTGCGTCCTCTGCTGCAGGCTCTGATGCAGTTGTTGTTGCGTGTCCGCCAGATTGAATAGGAAGCTACAGCCAAGCTGCAGCCGGTGTGCCTTTCCGGAATACCGTCGCCACGTCTGTGGCGAATGACTCGCAGGTTTTACTGCCTCTACATGAAAACACAGAGGGTGAAAAACTCGGCAGCTAAGCATGCCCGTCATGAAATTGCATCTGCTGCCGCGTCAAAACACATCTCACCAACCTGCATTGGCTATCGATCAAGCAGCGCGTCGACTTCAACTTTCGGCGATCGCTTATCTGCCGCTTCGTCTACTTGGAGAGCCTACCTAATAAATGTACTTCTCAATCTGCCTTCGCTTTGTAACACCAGCTCTTCAAACTTGAGTCTTTTATTTGTGCCTCGAAACAAGCTCAAATCCTCAGTAGACCACGCCTTTGAATCGCACGCTCTTAAAGCCTGAAACTTATTCCCGACTGACGTCACGACTTCCCCTGACTGGATAATAGTTACAAAGAAGCTAAAAACGCACCTGCTGCAGTATTTTTTGCTGTGTCCAAGTGACTCTTCCTCCGTTTTCACATTTGTCCTGGCGCTATGAATGTCATCACTAACCGTTTGACACGCTTCATTTGCAGCGTACATACATACAGTGTCTAGGAAGACTTTAATTCTCTAGAGGTGCTACCACAATTTAATTCTCTAGAGGTGCTACACAAATGCTTTATTTTTGTCACGATTATTTCTATAATAGATATCTAAAGAATGTGTAAAGTGCCTCTGACTCAAGTCACTAGCCACGAATCTCTTTCTGCGGCTCTACAGTCAGAGCCTCAACGGCGAAGTGAGTGGTACGCTGTTCTTTGAACCCACTCTAAGGAAAATCAGCTTTCAACGTACATGCATCAGCCAACAGACGCTGCTTCACGCAACAAAGAGAAGGTGGCAAGCACAGTGAGCCTGGAAAAGCTTGAGTAAGTTAGTGGCCTGGAAATAGGTGCGCTGAAATATCTGGAAATGATGTGCCAGCATCGGCAGCCTGACATGATGTCCTTACGCAAAAATTGTGGAAATGAGTTCCCTAGTTATGGACCTTCAGAGCAAAATCATAGTCGCCAACCAACTTTAAGTGGAGGAGTGGCGCAGCAAAGTTATTTTCCATAGAAGACCAGGGGTCACGAGAAAGCTGAAAATAGTGTAGCAGTTCAAACCCCGATGGCCCTTCAGGGTATGAGTAAGATTAGTGTTCTGTGTGCATTAATTAAGCTGAAGCAAGGGTGAATACAGGCTAAGTCTCGTGGATTCTCGTGGAGTCTCGTGCAGCCATATCGATATGGTGAATACTGGCTGAGTCTCTTGAATTTTTTAACCGTCCTTGCAGCCATATTCATCCCCATCTATAGAGCCTTAATGACTTTTTTTTTAGCCCCGCTAAAGCTACATTTTGTAATCGATTCCTGGCAGAATAATGTTAGGAGTACAATCTTATGCTAGCCACCGTGGTTTGCAGTCAATTATTTTACAAAGGAATAGAAATAAATTGTGGTAAGCTGTGGAAGCAGCCATGGGAATGAAACTTATAAACTTCTTGCAGCCATCGAAGAGGACTCGTAAATTACTATCACGCCAGTAAGGTCCCAGTACTAAAACATCTATTATAAGAGTACTCTCCCTTGGCCAAGTAATACTAATTTAAGGTGTCATATAATTTTAGGTTAAAATACAACCGCTTAGCTTTACAAAATTTGCCGAAGTTCAGCATCGCTTGACTGCAACTTGGGCGTTTAGTTTATCAGTCGCTGCAGTTGATTACGACGGTATAGGTTATGAGTAAAGATGGTTGTCGTCAGCATAGAAGTGATGATAACAGTAATGCATTTTTATATTGCTCTCATAAAACTTAAGGTCTTCCCGGGCACTTTAGAACTGAGAGCCGATTCTATGGGGCCGTATAACATCTCCGAGATGCTCGTTACAAATTGAAACTGGCGGAAAATGGCTGTTCAAGACCCTCTTGAAACACGGCAGTCTAGAGAGATTAGTCTTCTGGTTTAACTTGGCAACCACGTGACGTACAATGAATACGACCTGACAAATACGATTCGAATCACTTCACGACTTTTGTTGCCGAAGTTAACATTGTCCGAAATAATAATAATAATAATGCACTTGATAAAGTGCCCTCAGAGAACTGAATCTCTTTCTAGGCGCTTTAAATTTGCTGAAAAAAAGAAACGCGATTGAATGGTAAGTAATATCATGCTTGATAAACAACATGAATAACATGGTTAGGGGTGACATGCACAGTGTCAGCACGCATAAGCACATGAAGGACGAATCACAGGGACCCACTAAATGCTGTCCTTAATAAGTGTGCTTTTAAGGTCTTTTTAAATGTGGTCAAGTCAGGGAACGTTCTGACGCCAGTCGGGAGGGAGTTCCAGGCTTTGGGAGCATACGAACTAAATGCACGGTCTCCAAAGGATTTGAGGTTTGTATGAGGTATTTGTAGACTGTTGGATTCCGAAAAGCGGGTGGTACGATGCTTGGCCTGGTAGGGGAGTAGATCTGGGAGATAGGCTGGAGCCAAAGAATGAAGGGACTTAAAAGTGAGTGACATAACCTTGAAGTCGATGCGTTGCTTGACTGGGAGCCAGTGCAGGTCGGCGAGAAGTGGTGTGATGTGGCAACTACGACGCTCATGACAGACAAGCCTAGCTGCGGAGTTTTGCACCACCAGCTGTAATCGCCTGATTGCACATGTCGGTAGGCCAGCAAGCAGTGAGTTACAGAAGTCAAGACGGGATGTCACAAATGCATGGAACAACTTAGACGTGGTATCCTTATCTAAACAAGCCCGAATTTTAGCATGAGCCAGGTTACTTTTTCAAACATGACACCTAGGGTTTTCGAGTAAGTTGATCATCAACGGGAAATATGCTGGCAGAGCCAATTTTGAGTGGCAGCCAGAGAATTCGAGGTTTCTCGAATCACACTGATCAAAGAAAAGGTACAAACCTCGGATGATCTTTGTCCATTCACGTCAATTCTCTGAAGTCTCCCACTGAGATAGGACCTGAACCATTGCAGAGAAGTGCTAGCGATGCCCAAACGAGGTGTGAGGCGCTCTAGAAGAACTTTGTGATCGATAGTATCAAAAGCTGGTAAAGGATCGAGCAAAACAAGCAGAGACACTCTACTTATGTCTGAATTCCTAAGTAGGTCATTGTACAACCTAAGCAATGCTGACTCTTCGGAGTGATTAGCTCTAAAGCCAGACAGAAACTTAATAGCAAGGTTTGAAGTTTCAATATATGAGTTCAGCTGGTCTGCCACGATACGTTCCAGTATCTTTGATAGGAACGGTAGAAGGGAGACTGGGCGGTAGTTGCTCAAGTTCTCTTGGTCTAGTGTCGCTTTCTTGAGAAGTGGCCTGACTACAGCTTTTTTGAAAGTTGCTGAGACATGACCTGAGGCTAATGACATATTAATGATGTTAGTTATGCATGGCAGCAGCAGATCAGTGCAACGTAGGAGCAGGACAGTGGGAATAGGGTCTAAAGGACTTGTTGTCTTCTTTGATTGGGATACGAACTTCAAGACGAGATCACTAGTGACCTGCTTAAACGTAGACGTTGAGGTGCAGCCAGGAATCGGGGTAAAGCATTCTAGGGGGATGTTGTCATCGCAGGGATGGACTCCCTGATCTTGTCTATCTTCTGCACAAAGAATCGAGAGAAGCGATCGGCTAGATCATCACAAAGATCATCAGGTAAGGAGCTAATCTGAGAGCGGTTGACAAGATGGTTAATCGTCATCATCAGCATTTTTGGATTGTGCATCTGTGATTCAACAATGTTTTTTTAAGGAATTTCGTCGGCTCGCAACGTGCGACCTCCGCTTTAAAGTTCTCCAAGATTTTGTAGATGACGTTATCAGTTTTATCAAGGTCAGTAAAAAGAGCTAGTCAATTCCAGACCCTACGTACACCATTCTTCTATGAACTCCTACCTTCCAGCTTCTGAAGCAATCTCCTTAGGCCAACAATTCAGAGCCCGTAGCTGCTTTGGTGTTTGCGAACGCTTGAGGAATACTGGCGAAGCAGCCTGACACTTGAAGCAGGGCTAGCGAGTATCCGACGCGGTCTGAATACACGCACAGGAACGTCATAATAGCCCATTCCCTCGGCGTTAAGCAATCGAATCGAGAAAAGTAAACTTATATAGCGGGCAGCACCAACCAAAGCGTACAAAACTTTCAGTTGACGCTCAAGTACAATCGACTCGTAATCGCATGATTTAGGGTTTTCACGCCGTCTAACCATTGCTTATTTGATAGTTGATTCCTCAACAATACAATTCAAGAGCAGCGAAAAGTATCTAGGTAGTCATACTCTTGCTGATGCATCGCGCCAACGTTTTAATACTTTTTTTCGGCGTACGTTGACGGACGAGCTTAGTCCAGCCGGAGCTCTAATTTTTGATGCTGAATTGCATAAAGGGTAGCGTGATTCAGGCATTGAAAAGGCTGGCGCTCAAAATTGGCTCTGCCAGCATATCTCCCGTTGAATCAGCTCGAAATCTAGGTGTCATGTTCCAAAGTAACCTCTCGTTAGACGACCACGTCAGCTCCACAGTCAAGTCTGCCTACTTTCAGCTACATAACATTGCTAAAATTCGGGCTTGTTTAGATAAGGATACCACGTCTAAGTTGTTCCATGCATTTGTGACATCCCGTCTTGACTTCTGTAACTCACTGCTTGCTGGCCTACCGACATGTGCAATCAGGCGATTACAGCTGGTGGTGCAAAACTCCGCAGCTAGGCTTGTCTGTCATGAGCGTCGTAGTTGCCACATCACACCACTTCTCGCCGACCTGCACTGGCTCCCAGTCAAGCAACGCATCGACTTCAAGGTTTTGTCGCTCACTTTTAGGTCACTTCATTCTTTGGCTCCAGCCTATCTCTCAGATCTACTCCCCTACCAGGCCAAGCATCGTACCACCCGCTTTTCGGAATCCAACAGTTTACAAATACCTCATACAAACCTCAAATCCTTTGGAGACCGTGCATTTAGTTCGTATGCTCCCAAAGCCTGGAACTCCCTCCCGAGAACGTTATGCCTTCAGCTTCACCTTTGTTATGCCTCTAGAGAACGTTCACCTTCGTTATGCCTCTAGAGAACGTTATGCCTTCAGCTTCAGACGTGGCCCTTTTTGCGGAGGCTTTTCGGGAATAGAAATGCGTCTCCGAGTACAAAAAATTCTTTACGAGGTGTATTCGTCGAGAGCACTTCCAGGTTTCGAGTTTACTGCATCAATTAGAGTATCCGTATCTCTAAACAATCTCGTAATTCCGACTGGAGTTCCCGCCGTTCTCAAAGCCCGGAAAGGGCTATTAGCAGGCAGAACGACATGGCATCGATTGCCGAGATTTAAAACCTGCCAAAGCTCCACCTGCCCTGTTGTTGCCATTGCTGCCGCCCTTGTGCATTGTCCAGATACTGCATTTTTTCGCGCTATCATGGATACATGGATACGCCTGCTGCGTAGCCTGTGCATCGAGCCTGGAAAATGATACGGTTCTCTAACGGTTCTGGATAATCCTTTGATAATTGTTATCATTATTATGTTACAGCTGCTGGCGAAAGCCGACGCAGTACTTTACGCCCTCGACTCTCGTCTCTTGAAAGTCGCTTTTCTTCAGTTTTCGGCAACGGATTTGCTGCGGCCATTCCCACGGCACCGCAGACGCTGCTAGCAGGCGCTCGGCTGGCTTTCGCACTCTAGGATTTAAAGAGAAGGTCGTCGGCGAAACGCCCCGGAGGCGGCGCATCAATGAGCCTGTGGCGGCTCGAAATCAGTTAGAGCATCCAATTCAGCCGGCGGCGGCTTCACGTCGAGCCCGTCCTCGGCTACGCGTAGACTCGCGGTAGGAATACTCGCGACAAGACGCGGTCAAGAAGCTCCGTCCAGTGTCCGACGCCTGCCGAGAAGAATGAAAACGTCGAGCAGGGCACGGATAAAATTGTGATCTGTGAAATCAATCGCGATGGTCGCGATCCTCTAAATAAACAGGCGTCAGCAGAGGCTGAGGCGAATCGGGTTACGGCGACGTCTGGCGGACGACGAGGCAACCGCACCGAGCTTCGAGTCCGCGGCTGCGCTGGCAGAGCGCGATCTTGACTGAGCGGCGCTGAGCGGCGCTGAGCCGCACACGCGCCCGCTTTGCGGACGCGAAAGGCGCGCGAAGCTCGTCCGATGCCTGGCGGCGTTCCCCGGGAGCACTTCGGCGAAGCCTCAAAGTTCGACTCGAAGCTCGTGGTCTTTCCGCGAGCTTCGAGCTCGCGTTGCCAAACGCTCCCGCGCGCGCACGCTCAGCTCGGCGCGCCTGCGAAGCGCATCGAGCACGGCGTTCTGGGAGACGTCCGGGTGGGCGAAATCCGGCGACTGAGAGCGCGTCGGCGGGGAGCGCGCCGCGCGCCTCGTGCACCTCGCGACGCAGGACGCAGACCCGCGCGGCTCAGTCAGCTCGTAGCTTTGATGCTGCGAGCGAACGATGCCGAGCCGCTCGCCCTTTCGATCCGCAGGCCGCAGGTGTCGAAGGTGGAGTTCAGCGAACCGCCGTTCGGCGTGACGCCGCAGCGATTCGGCAGCAGAGACGGGCAGCAGCGAGAGCGAGCGCTTTTTCCGACCAGCATCGGCAGCGGCGAGAGTCGAGGTGAGTCACACACCGACGACATATGCACCAGCCAGCGCATCCCGTCACTACGTTCGGCAGGATTACTTTTTCCGGTCCGCTAGTCTCAGCGTCGGTGCATTTCCATGTCTTGCAGGAAAGCGCCGCCCCGCACGTTTCTCCCGCTCCGCCCAGGCTAATATGGCGTCGCTTGTTCCTAGAGCGACGTCGGATCTGCTATCGGCGATTGCTCATAGCAGGCGGTTCAGCATGTTCGCCAGCATGTGTTTATATTTAAGTTACACAAACACGTAATCGGTTATATTTTGGCTTAGGAATTGGGATTTTGGGTTTAGTATTTAATGGTTGCACCTTTTGAGGTTTGCGGCTTGTTGTTTAGTGGTTAGATTTTGTGTTTTGTGTTTTTTTGTTTCAAGTTCAAGTCTTAAGGTGCATGGTTTAGTATTTAGGTATTAGAGAGAAATTTTAAATGGAATGTATAACTAAAAACTTTTTCTTTAGCGTAAATGTAAACACATCCTGGCGACCATGATGAACAGCCTACTACTACGAACACTGCGCCTAGGGGCGGAGCCAGCATTTTAGGGTTTGGTGGAGCAAGGTACCCTGCGCGTCTCCCTAGGAAAATTTGCCCCAAGATGTAGGTACTTCTCTCTGTCCATAGGGGGAGACAACTGCCCCACCTGCCGCCTGGCTCCACCTCTGAAAGTGCGCATAGCAGATCTGAGATTGCTGTACGAGTAAACGACGCCGTATTAGCTGCCCTCCAGCTTGCCGTTTGCCGCTTATCAAGAGCGCAAACACGAATATACGCAAACGCATGAACATACACGTATACATACATACACACACGCACACACATAAAAGCACACATACGCGAACGTTCGCATCCATGCACGGACGAATGAATTATATACATGCACCTACGAATGCGGGTACGAATAGCATGTGAACACACATGCACACACAACCCGTTCGCGAATCAGAAAATATTGCCGCAATTGTTTCACTTCAATCCCCGGCACGAGTTGGAAAAAAAAATTGGCGGCAATTGTGGCAGGTCGTTTGGGTTTCAGGACATTTCTACCGACCTGAGCTAAACCCTGTGGTCATATCAAGTTGCTTGCCACAACTGCATACACCATTAAATGCAAGTCATGCAAGTTAGCGCTTCATTTGGCGAAACTGAAACTGAGAGTGAAATTGAAATTGTCATGCGAAACCTCCGAAAAATGCCTTGCTGCACTTCTTCAGATTTTGGCCTCGCGTTCTTAAATTTGGAGAATCTTAAAAATAATGACCGCGGTGCCAAGTAATAGGATAAAAATAAAGCTAGTACATTTACAACCGCAATACTCCAGCTGCTCTCGCGTCTACGTAAATGGTTGTACCACCTGACGGTCGGGCTAGCCGCCGCCTCTCTCTCTCTCTCTCTCTCTCTCTCTCTCTCTCTCTCTCTCTCTCTCTCTCTCTCTCGGATGCCTGCGGCTTCGGCTGCGGTATGACATCACACACCTAGGTCACGCTGCTGCCAAAGTGACGCCTATCAGCATTTCACGTGCTGCCGCACCCAAGGGTAAGCATTGGGTGCCTATAATTTGGCTGATAAACTCGAGACCCCAAACGAATTAGGCTCGCTGGCTCGCGGCCTGGTGCCATTTCTCACGTTAAACTGTTGCTTTGTACTTTTCTCACGTCCTACACGGCGCTCGAACTACTGCTGCTGCCGCCGCCGCTGTCAAAGACGCCTTACTCCTAAATAAAGGAATCGTACAGCTGTCCACACCAAGAACGGCCTCCTTTAGATTGCGTCCATACGCATAATCTTTGAGCAGCAAGCGGGCAGTTGCTATGCGGCCATGCCGACGACCCGTGCCAGACATAGTTTGTCCAATACGGTTTGAATACAGCCCTGCTCAATCTCGTGCCTGCCGGATCGCCCGCCGCAGCTGGTGACCATCGACAGGTGCGATGCGGCAGGCGACAGCCAACTACAGTTGAACCTCGTTGTTGTTATAGTCTGACCTCATTGTTTTAATAGCCGCTCGACAGTCACTAGTTCGGGTAGCGGACAACACGTGCTCAGTGCAAAGATCTGAAGCTCGCAATACGCCACCGATAGCAGCACACTGCTCGATAATCTGGACATCGCACTAACGACTGCGTCGTATTAGAAAAAGCACAAACAAAGCCAGCATATTGCAGCTGATACGGTAGGTGACTTGCCATAGACTCTTTACAGCTTACAGCAGCTCACGCTCAACGCTCTGACTCACCGACCGGCAGACCGCTACTCTAGGAGAGCGACAGCTGTCAGGACCGTGCCTTATGAAATGGCCAGGTGGTCAATCATACAATCAACGATCTCGTCCGTACTTAATCGTAAATTGCGATGCTCATAAACCTCGTTCTTTCGCAGCGATCTCATAAGCGGCTTTCATTTACAGTTCAGCAGCCGAGCTCACAATTCAAAATCGAGGTATAGTTCACATTTCATGACCGTGGGGCATACCACTGTCGATGAAAAAGTGTGGTAATCATAATTAACATCATGATGATGATGATGATTATGATGATAATGATACATTTTTATAGTGCCCTGATAGGTAGTATGGAGCAAAACAATGAATGGACCTAAAAATGAGTGACACAACCTTGAAGTCGATGCACTGCTTGATTGGGAGCCCGTGCAGGTCGGCTAGAAGTGGTGTGCTGTGGTAACTGCGACACTCGCGACAGTCAAGCCTAGCTGTAGAGTGTTGCAACAACTATAAGCACCTCATTAAAAAGCCTATGGACCATAAAGCAGTAAGCTACAGAAGTCAAGACTGGGCGGTACAAATTCACAGGCCAATTTGGATGCAGAATCTCTGTCTGAGCAAGCCCGAATTTTAGAAACTTTCGGTAGCTGAAGTAGGCAAGCTTCCTTCAGCCAAATGACGAGTAATTGTGAGCTACTCGTAGGACGCGCTTTGAGCGCAACAAAGATTTAAGACTGTGATCGTGTCCTAGAGAAAATTTGGCCAATGGCAATGTATTAAGGAAAGTGAGGAGCGGATTCATAAAGAGAGCGAGGAATCGTAAGGGCGGCTTGCTTGCGGAAGTATGCGAGGCCTGGCTTAAGTTGTTGCATGCAAGCCAGCCGCAGCCATGCCTCCCAAAGTCCGTGCGGGAAGCTCGCGCTCAGTGGTCGATAGTCGTGTGCACTCTTCGCGAAATGTTGATCCTCTTGCACATAAGTTCTCGTCATTGGTCTGACGACGATCTCGTAGAATGATTACGAGAGTGATAACAATTATTTCTCGGCTATCCGAAGGGTCGACTTGAGCTCCACCAAACCATGCTGCTCTGTCGCTCGGCAGTTACTAGCAAATAAGGTTTCCGAATCTGAGCCAGACTCCAGACTAAAGATTCTTTACCATACACTAAATTTGATACACTTCATAATGACAATGGTTAAACCTTTGAATGGCACCGTCAGATGACTTGATCTCAAGCCAGGTGCTTGACAACTCGCTGCAAGAGAATCAGTTTCCCTAAGGGTGAGTGACATGCAGAATATCACGAATGCAATAGGAAGCAATTATCCTGCTTACACTTGCATGCTATAGAGCAAGTACCAATTGCCGCGCTGGTGTGTCCATGTGGTTTTAGGTGCTCGCGCCGACCAAGGCCTGGCCGAGGTCGTGGGCTCGAGCCCAGTGGCATATGTGCCGCGTCTGAATAGAGATTAAGTTCTCTTAGGGCGCTATGCAAATGAATATAACATTGTAATATATATAATTTCAATCGCTCGGGGCCACCGGTTAGCTAGACCCACGGCAAGTAGTGTGCACTGAATCGAGCGCCGCCAATCGTCATCCTGATCCAATAGGCCGCACCTCTCCAGACCTACATATCCAGCCCAGCTGCCACAGCAGTGTCTCACTTCTCATCTTTCTGGGTCAAGTCGGGACGAGGAATTCGTGGTCTCTTTTCTTTCGAGGCCAAATCTGTTATTTCTGTCGGTGCTAAGTCTGCTACCTGCACAAGCAATATGTTATTGAAAATAGAAACGCCAATGTTGTTGTGCAAAAATTCGCTGTCGTTCTCCTCTGTCGATTTCTTCACTTCCTTTCCAGATATTTGCGTGCTGTATATCCTTGTCTTTTTACTTCATCGTCTTAACTCTACTATCTTTTTGAAATTTTCCGCCTAGAGATTGCGAAACGAAAGCAGAATAAGCTGTTAGTGTACTATAAAAAAATCTAAAAACTTCTGAACTGTCGCTAAGTACTTACGTCTTCGTGTTTTTAAACTCAGAGACAATACACATTGTGGCACACATGTTGTCACTGAGCTCATTGTGGTGAATTGATTTCGAGGCATATTGCAGGATATTTAAGACAGTCACAGCGACGCCTTGAGGAAGATCACTTGCTAAATTAAATAGCCCGATGCACATGCTAGGGTTAAACTTGTCCTAATACTAATGGTTTTTAACATCAAAGGTACCAGCTGAATTCAGACAGAATGAATCGATTGAAAAATCCTTGTTAGTAACGTACAGTTTTTTCATGCCCCTGGAATGCAAATTACGCACAGAAAGGCAATATTCGTGCACACAACTCAGATGTCGCGATTGGGTGTCACTGAATACTCTATATCTTTTATACCTTTGGATGCATCATTCCTTAGATGTATTTTAGCAGCATACACCTTTTTCATGATGAACTTAAAAGGTTTTTTGCGTTCTGGTTACTGGAGTTAGAGCTGGGTAAGTAGAAAGACCAGCAGTGCGTGGTTCAATTTGCTTTCCATTCTTGTTGTCTTGTGTGACCCACCTGGCAAATCTTAGGTGTGACTTGTGACAAGGAAAGTAAGAGAACCTTTCCAAAGAAAATGCAGCATTGCCGTGAACTATGATTACCAGCTGTGGTCTGCGAATTGTGCTGTTTTTAATGCACACTTTGAAATAAAGCCACACCAAAATGACGTTCATAAGTGAGCGTATATAAGATTGAAATGAGCTTATCAAATACTACAAACTGGATAAACTGTTCAGAATCCGACTAAAAAACTATAGCAAGGTTTTTAGGAAACTTCAGGGCTATTTAATACTTTGAAAATTTTCTAAGCGTATAACACCAAGCATTTCGCCGATTCAAGAGATGAGATATCAGTAAACAGTGGCTAACCACCACGTTAAAAGCTGGTATAGTGTACTGTGAGCCACTAGGTTAAGGGATTTCTAGCGCAGCTATTTTCAATGATTCAAATTATGCAAAAATAACGGCATCTAGTGGGCTTCCGCTATTATTCAAATTTTTTAGCTTCGCTGGTTCCCTATCAACCGTCCAATCGATTTCAGGATCCTCAATCTGGCTTACAGGTCACTTAAATCGCTCGCAACAGCCAGAATATACGATCTCCGTGCTTCCCCAGTCAGGTGCTCTAGAAATACTTGCTTCTCAGCTTCTAGCCATCATCTCGCTGTCCCTAAATGGAAATCTCAGCAATACAGCCGTCGGCTCGTCCGCATCAAAAGTCGGGCTGTGATTAATGACCTGCAATAATATTAACAATAATAATGCACTTGATAAAGCACCCTCGGAGAACTCAGTCTCTTTCTAGGCGCTTTACATTTGCTGCGAAGGGAAATGCGATTGAATCGTGAGTAGTATCATGCTTGATAAAAAAACATGAATAACATGGTTAGGGGTGACATGAACAGGGTCAGCATGCAAGTGTGGTTAGTGGCAGCATGCACAGTGTCAGCACGCATAAGCACATGAAGGACGAATGACGGGAACCCACTAAATACTGTCCTAAATATGTGTGTTTAAGTTCTTTTTAAATGTGGTCAAGTCAGGGGATGTTCTGAGGCAAGTCAGGAGGGAGTTCCAGGCTTTGGGAGAATACGAACTAAATGCATGGTCTCCAAAGGATTTGAGGTTTATGCGAGGTATTGGTAAACTTTTGGATTCCGAAAAGCGGGCGGTACAATTCTTAGCCTGGTGGGGGAGTAGATTTGAGTGATAGGCTGGAGCCAAAGAATGAAGGGACCTGACAGTGAGCGACAAAACCTTGAAATCGATCCATCGCTTGACTGGTAGCCAGTGCAGGTCGGCGAGAAGTGGTATGATGTGGCAACTGCAGCACTCACGACAGACAAGCCTACCTGCAGAGTTTTGCACCAGCTGTGAGCTTCTGATTTCACATGCCGGTAGGCCAGCAAGCAGATCACAGATGTCAAGACGGGATGTCACGAATGCATGCACCAACTTAGACGTGGTTTCTTTATCTAAACAAGCCCAAAGTTTAGCAATGTTACGTAGCTGAAAGTAGGCAGACTTGACTGTGGAGCTGATGTGGTCGTCTAGCGAGAGGTCACTTTGGAATATGACAACTAGATTTTGTGCAGATTCAACAGGAGATATGTTAGCAGAGCCGACTTTGAGCTTTTGCCGTTCCAATATCTGAATCACACTTGGTTTTCCAATAACTAACAAGTTAGTTTTATCATCATTTATTTTAAGAAAATTTGCTTCCATCCATGTGCGGATGTCAACAATACATGCAGCAAGCGAGTTTGTATAGAGAATTCAAGGTGCTCGAAGGCTGGGAGCGATCAAAGCAAAGGTACAACTGAGTGTCATTCTCATGGAAGTGGAAGCCTAGATTGAGCGTGGAAATCACATCGGCAAGAGGAAGAGTATAAACCGTGAAAAGAACCGGACCTATCACGGAGCCCCGAGGTACCCCATATTTCAGAGGTACCTTGGATGATCTTTGTCCATTCACGTCAATACTCTTGAGTCTCGCACTGAGATAGGACTTGAACAATTGCATAGCAATGCCAGTGATGCCCAGGCGAGATGAGAGGCGCTCTAGAAGAACTTTGTGATCGATAGTATCTAAAGCTGCCGAAAGATCGAGCAAAACAAGCAGAGATACTCTACCCATGTCTGCATTCCTAAGTAGGTCGTTGTACACCCTAAGTAATGCTGACTCTGTAGAGTGATTAGCTCTAAAGCAATACAGGAACTAACTAGCAAGGTTTGAAGTTTCAATATATGAGTTCAGCTGGTCCGCCACGACTCCTTCCGGTGTCTTTGATAGGAAACGCAGAAGGGAGACTGGGAGGTAGTTACATCGTATAAGTTTTAGCTCAACTCCCAACTGTTCCAGTCGTTCTTTACTCTGTCAGATGTCAAAAACTCTGTCAAAAACAGAGCGCTGTCAGCTGGTCTGTTTTTTCCGCTGTGATCTGTGTGCGTACTTGCGCATGATTCAGTGCATAGATTTTACAATGGTGGCAATAAGTTTTTACGCAACGATAAGCTCACCCTCGAGTACTCGGCTAACCTGCTGCCCTTTGTTAGCTGTTCTTAAAGGCGCAAGCGGCTATGGTATTTTTCATAAATCTGCAAAGACCGACATCCTTTGCATGGGCTGAGTTGATGGCAAAGAACTCAAGTTTCTGGAGCCGCTACAGCGCATTTGTTTAACCAGTCTAGCTTAGCGTCCCTGGAACAGTAGGAACATCAAGCGGCATCTGTAGAACTAGGGGTCGTCATAGCCATGATAAAAAGAAATGCTCGCTATGACTTCTTTCGCGCGAGCATTGGCACTGCACAATTACATTCGCTTAAACGCGAGCATATGTTAACGTTCTTGCTTCCCAGATTTTCTATTACGATCATTTCTGATGCTTTGACACTTTTACCATGCCTAATGAAGTTACAATAATGAAAAATGAGCGATAATCAGTAAACCTTGCTAGTAAGGTCCACTCTGGTTTTAGAGCTAATCACTAGACAGAGTCGGCATTGCTTTGGGTGAATAACAACCTACGTAGGAATTCAGATTTAGGTAGACACTCTCTACTAACTGTGCTCGAACCTTTGGTAGCTTTAGATACTATCAATCGCCACGTCCGTCTTGAGCGCATCTAATCTCCCCTTGGCGTCACTGGCTTTGGTTAAGGTCCTATCTCAGTGAGAGACTCCAGAGTATCGTTGTGAATCGACACAGATCGTCCGAGGAAGCTCTAAAGTATGGGGTACCTCAGGTTCTGAGCTTGAAGTGATTTTGTTCACAATTTATATTCTCCCTCATGCCCATGTGATTGCCAGGCACAATCTAGACTTTCACTTCTATGCAGATGACATTCAGTTGTACCTTTGCTTTGATCCCTCGCAGCCCTTGAGCCCGTCAAATTCGCTCAACTAACTTGCTGCATGTATTGATGGTATTCGCTCATGGATGGCAGCCAACTTTTTTTTAAATTGAATGAGGATAAAATCAATTTACTTATTATGGGAAAACCGAGTGTTATTCAGAAATTAGTAAAGTTGGTGCATACAATCGGCTCTGCCAGCATATCTCCTGTTGAATCTGCACGATATCTGGCCTTCCTGTTCCAAAGTGACCCTTCATTAGGCGACCACATCAGCTCCACAGTTACGTCTACCTTCTCTCAGCTACATGACATTGCTATGACATTCCGGCTTGCTTAGACAGTGATAGCACGTCTGAATTGGTCCATGCATGTGTGACATCCATTCTCGAATTACGGTACTACATGCTTGCTGGTCTATCGATTTGTACAATCAGGCGATTGATTGCAACTGGTAAAAAACTTTGAAGCTAGGCTTGTCTGTCTAGAGCGTCGGAATTGCCACATCACACCGCTTCTCACCGACCTGCACTGGCTCCCAGTCAAGCAACGCATCGACTTCAAGGTTTTGTCATTCACTTTTAGGTCCCTTCCTTCTTTGGCTCCAGCCTACCAATCAGATCTACGCCTTGGCCAGGCTTAGCATCGTACTACTCGCTTTTCGGAATCCGATTGTCTACCTACTATACCTCGTAGGAACCTCAAATCCTTTGGACGCTGCACATTTAGTTCGTATGCCCCCAAAACCCGGAACTGACTACCGACTTGAGTCGCGACATCTCCTGGCTCGACCACATTTAAAAAGACAGTACAAACGCAGCTGTTTATCACAGCATTTAGTGGATTCATCCTTTGAGAGCTTATGGGTGCTGACACTGTGCATGCTGATCCTGTGCACGTCACCCGTAACCACGTTGTACCCGTAACCATGCTGTCATTGAGCATCTACACTATTACCATTCGATCGTGCTTCCTTTACAGCAAATTTAAATTGCCTAGAAAGAGATTGATTTCTCTGAGAGCGCTACATCAAAATTATTATAGTTTTTATTTTTATTAGAAGCTTATATTGCACTACCCATTGAAAGTACTGTTTTCAGGATTAATATTAACTTCTGTTTCATTTCTTCTGTCCAAAAACATATCTACTACTTCAGACTTCTTGGGAATGAAGTCTCATGGTGAAAGGTAAATTTGCACGATGAAAGTTGTTAGCAGTCTATTTTCAGTTCGCTTCGTAATACGAGCGTGAAGTATTGGCCACTGCCAGCAATGACGATAGCCGGTAAGGCTCTTCTGTCGCTATATGAGATAGGCCCTAGAATCAGCTAACCGTAAAGCTTAATTATAATTGCTAAACGGATTCCTTTGCAGGCAAACAACTGCACTCAGTGTCGTTTCAAGGGTTGTGTGGGCACCCGGGGACAAACTATACAGATGGCGCCCCCCCCCCCAGTATTAGGCATCCATTTTGGCGCCCTTCGATTTCCCCTTCGATCTTGCACCCCCCCCCCGATCTGTCCCCTGCCCCCTTCGGTATACCACTGACTGCACTTGCTATTATGAGTACAACAGTAATAACTGTGATTTGTTTACAAAGGCCACTGGACAAATACATCTGTACGCAGCCCTTTAAAGCTCGCTGCAAGAAAATACACAAGCAAAGGTTAGCTTCGCGCATGGTATCATGCTTAGACGAGCGTGTAACAGCAAGCAAGTATCAAGCTTAGGTCAGCATGGTAAACCAACAAGAAGAAACAAACAACGCAGGGGAAAATAAAGGTTACTTGGAAAGAGGGAAAATGGTCGGGGACGAATGGGTCTTTCCCTGCGACTTTCGTTGTGCCAATTCATTGCCACCCTTATTTGGCCTAGGGGTAAGGTGCTCGCCATAAAAGACCATGGTCATAGGCTCGGTTGATGGCTGCATAAGTAAATAAAAATAAGAGGGGTAATAATAAATCTGTACACCATCGTTACTTAATCTCTTTCTGGGCACTTTTCATACGCTTTATAGGATGCGTAATCATTTAGCCATTGGTAACATGGACAGTATTAACATGCTTAATACGGTCTGTGGCGACATGCGGTGTCAACATACAAATTACTTTAGTGTTAGAATGCACATTGTCGGCATGTGTAAGCACAGACAGGACCGTAACAAGGACCCTCCAATTGTTGTTAGAAACAGTGCGTGCTTATTCATCTTCTTTATAAATGTCGTCAAGTCTAGGGAAGTCGTAGCGTCAGTCGGGACGGAGTTCCAGGCTTTGGAACCATAGGAATTAAAGGCACGGTCTGCAAAGGATTTCTTATTCCTTTGAGGCATGGCTAAATTATTTGAGTGAGAAGAATGAGTGGTATGATAATAATAATAATAACAATAACAATGCATTTGATATAGTGCGTTCAGGGAACTTAATATGTCTCTGTGCATTTTTCATATGCTGCAAAGAAAGCACGGTTGAAAAAACATACAAAAACATTTCAGACGATAGCATTCTGGTGTGAAGGAGTGATGGCACTGTCCTGCTACACAGAAGCTGCCAGCGTACCTCTCCCATAAGGTGCTACAAAGCAGGATAAATGACAAACATCATTAATTTGTCTACATTGCGATGGTGACGGCTTTTAGAGTGCTGGATTGTACTATGCCTAACCTGGTTGGGGAGTTGTTCTGATAGAGAGGCTGGATGGAGCAAGAGAATGAAGGGACCTAAAAGGGATTGGCAAAGGCTTGAAGGCTGCTTAATTGGGAGCGAATTCCAGTCTTTAGGTGCATACGAACTGAAGGCCTGATCCGAAAAAAGATGACACTTCAGCACGATGGACGACGAGGCGACAGAAAGCGGAGGTGTGGATGGTGTCAACACACACAGGAAGAGGAAGGAGGTCAGACAGACTGGTGAGAGCGATTGAAGGGACACATAAACTTCAGAGAGGGGATCTCAAAGCCAGTTAGATGTCTTATATTGAGGCTGTGGAGCTTAGACGGAAGCGGAGTGGTGTGGCAGCGATAGGCCGCTGACGACCGACCAGACGAGTGGCTGAGTGCTGCAAAAGTAGACGATATAGACGATTAGGGCACAGAACGAAGTCCTGGATATCGAAAATTGCAGTAATCTAGATGGGGATGCCACAAATGAGTTAACTAGTTTTTCTGTCGTACTCTTTTTGCATGCAGGCCCTGATTTTGGCGTTTTGCTAAGCTTTAAGAAGCCTGACTTTACAGTACCGGCAATGTGCACATCTTATGATAAGTAGTTTAAGAATAGTAACCCCAGATTACCAGCCAAGATGACTGAAAGGATACGCTATAAAACAATCTTAAGGGTGATTTCTTGTAACTTCAGGGTGATTTCAGGCCTGACCAATATATATATATATATATATAATTTAACGATGATAAGACCAACCTAATAGTTATATATACGTATATATATATAAATATATATATGTATACGTATATATAACTATTAGGTTGGTCTTATCATCGTTGAACGGCAGGAAGTTAGTGACCATCCAAGCGCCAATGTCATCGATGCGGGCGTCTACGAGAACTAACCGAGTAAGATTTGGATCAGTGCTTAGCAAGGTCAAAGGATCTGTAGAGCTGACTTTCATCTGCATAGAAACGAAAGTCGTGATTATTTTTGGCGATGAAATCGGTCAGAATTAAAGTACAGCATTACAGCATTACAGTATCAGACAGCGAAAACAAGAGAACTTGAATACCGAAACCCGATGTATCGCGCACTTAAAGGGCCCAAAAGTTGAATGACAGGCATCATTTACACATACGCCCTGACATCTCTCATTAAAATAGGACCGAAACCAGTTTAGCACTACGTCAGCGATACCTTAATGCATCGAGAGGCGATGGTAAAAGACCTGGTAGTCCTACAATGCTGCCGATTTATATACGATAACTTTTCAGAGGTTGTATATTAATCTTGATTGTTGATGAGGTGTAATTAAATACAAAACAGTACAGTTTCAGTGGAATGGTTAGCATCAAATCAGTATAACAACTTGCCAGCGAGACCTCATGAATCGATTGAATAGTCCAGTTGCCATGCCAGCACTTAAGCAGTTCTCTCGATTTAGAATGGTAGAAGAAGATTATGGATGAAAGTTACTTTGGTTCTCATGATCTAGGTTAGGATTTCCAACCATTGACCACGCGACAGCTGTTTCCACAAGAGATAGACTTCGAAAATATCTACGGAAATATTTGCAATATATTGTATAGTGGTTAACAAGATTCCAGTGCATCTCATAAGGAGAACTACTATGACAGGCTGCTTCCGGGGACTGGTGCTTTTGTTTTCTTTTTAGCCTGGGAGAAAAGCGGTGAGTTCAGTAGTGACGTTCATTCAGGAAGTAAGAGAGAAAAGATCCGGTCGCTCACGGATTGCAGGTCAGTAGGGACGTCAGCAATTGAATAGAAAAGACCTTAACTCCGTAATATGTTACCTACGAGATTATTTTTGGAGGAAATCTCTGCAAAGTCGCCACTTAGATGAATGGGAAGTAAGTAATCTTGTGAGCATTTAAGAGAATGGTGGATATTTTCACATTAATACTTGATTTATTGGTCTGCTATTTGACTCTTTATCCTTACAGTTTTATTTAGCTTTAGCTAGAGTGAATTTACTCTAGCCACAACGTTAATCAAGTGCTTTGAGATTAACAGTGAGTCGTGACGTATCGGAGGCGTATCTTAAATTCAGCGTTCAGTATTCCTTATTTTCTTCAAGTCTACCATAAAGCCAAAAGATATTTACAAGCGAGCACGCAGCCATTTTTTAAATGAACCTAGCGTGCATGCTACGTCTCAGCAGTCTGGGCTTGGTCGTATTATCGTCGAGTGCCTATCTTTGCACATATTCAAGTCGCCGCCGAATTGTATATTTCATCAAACGTTTTGTGTTTTATAGCAACACAGCGTAGCTACATATTTCACCAGCACCGATACTTATCATCTCTCGCTCCGGATTCAGCGGGGGGGGGGGTTCACGTTGAAAATGTCGCACGCCGTATCTTACTTAACTCGTACGTTTACATACTCGTGCACTGCGTCTAACAAACCTGTTAATGATATGGTGCGAAAATGTATCTATGCTTTTAGTTAGATAGACTGTTCAAAAAAGCAGATTGCAGACGGATCTAAACTCGGTCGCACAGAATTCCTTGCATTATTGCCGCAGATGCTGTGGCCTCTAGACCGTCGTGGTAAGAACATGATTTTATACGTTCCCAGACATAATAAAGTTGTATACACCAAAAGATATATTTATTGATAGTCTCAAAAATTAAGAAAATGCTTTTAGCCTATATCCATTTAGTATGACGTCGCCCAACCACGACTCTTTACGATCTCCCTTAGTTGGCCAAGAACATAGGCTTCAAGCTTTCCGTTGTCTCTCTAGTTTCAGCACGCATTCTCAAAGCTGTATTTTACTATTGAGCCGATATGATCGGGTACTGGTGTAAGAGCAAATAACCCTCCTCGCTGCTTGTAGATATTGTCCCATACGCATTCTAAGAGCTCCAACAGGAATGGGTCAGGGCAATTGCATCATCCTGAAATCGGATTCGCAAAAATAAAAAGTACTTTCTTGAGTTTTTGTTTGTCAAGAAAGTTGGACTTCAAGGCTCAAATACTTTCCTTGGAGAGAGGTTAGTTACATGTTTTCGCAAGTGAATGACCCGAAGCATGCCTGATGACTGGCCATTAAAGCATTTTCTTGAAGAATCCTTATGTGGTGCTTATCGGAGTTGACTGCAGTGGCACACCCGGACATTTCGGACTCGAACCCGACGAATGCTCATAGGATCAAATGCCGGGAATCGTAGACAACTCTCCTATCACCCGAACGGAGCAGAAGCGACAGACGCTTTGGCCACAATCTGCGAGAATTATCTCCCCTACCGATTTTCCGCACATTTTCCCTCGTCGTCCCGGGTCGTCCTTTTTTTACTCTTCTTTTTTGAAGCCCTGGAAGCAGGCACGAGAATCTTATGGTGGCGACAGAAGCTTTAGCTCTTCAGGTCCTAGACTGTGGAACTCGCTTCCACAATTCTTACGCAACGACAACTGCTCTTCTGCTGCCGACTATGGCTCATCCTTTTCAGCGGTCCTGAGCTGATACTTCCATACTATTCACTACCTCAACTGCTCTCCTGACTCTGCTATGCTTCCAAATTTCTCTTTGCTGCGTGAGACCTAGTCTGTTGGCTACCGAATGCGTACCGAAAGCAGCTTAGGCTGTGAGTGTGCTATACAAAACTCTCCTGCGTAACAACCCCGTAGTCTTTATGACTTTGTGGAGTTACAGACGGAGATACATTGCATTCTTTATGCTTAATATCATGCATACAAATAACCCATGATTATTGATTCTCGTACAGCGAGTTGTTTTGCACCTTAAAAAAGATTAAGTTTGTTTTTAGGCAACTGTAAAAATGACCCGTAGACAACATTATCACTATTCTTCCTAAATCTGCAGACACAGAGGTATTGAAGTGTATGCAGGCTAAATCTATCAGAGATTAGGAGAGTGATTTAGATTATTGGCGTTTCCTGAGTTATGTTGCATTATGAAGTAGGAAGGTCATATTCTGCAGTTTAAAACCTAGGGAAAGGTCATCTGCAGTAATGGTCAATCAGTTGTACTGTAGACTTGGAGCTAGTGAGTTTTATGTTAAGCCCAGTCTTATACAGATGTGCCCCTCTGTGACTGTGTATAATATAGAGCTTAACGTAAATGATATGGGCTCTTTACTTAAGTTTGGGGATTCCTAAAAATCATGATAATGATAAGTCTTTGTATAGCACCCTAAGAAATCAAAATATATTCTTACGCGTTTAACTAGCTGCAGGTGAAGCGATAAACATGTCGGCTAAAGCTCTGCAGAACAGAGTTCCTCTATTTGACTTTGTCGCTGCATGCTTAATTTGGCGACAAATAGGCACAACGAGGACAATTCACGTGGAAGGAGCGAGTGGTTTGAGGAACAGGTAGCTTAATGGCTTTCTTCTTGGAATGTCATCAAATAAGGAGATGGCGCGAGGCCATTCGGTAGTGAGCTCGAGGCTTTGGAAGCACAGGAACTGGAGGTCGTCAATGGAGTGATTCAAGCTTAATCAACTTTAGGCCTCTACATTATAAATTTGGAACTCACTTTGAAGTTATTACGTGTTTAAAAATAATGACTGCAGTCAGGAAGAGCGGGTTATGTGATGGGAAGCCCTGATTTGGAAAATTTCAGATGGGTAAGCCCAAGCAAGAGAACGGGGGAGGGACCTGAAAGTGAGGGACGTAATCTTGAAGCACCTTGATGGGAAGCTGATGATGCGGATTCGTTTGCAGTTCTGTAGATCTGTAGGTATTTTTTGACGCTTTGACAGACAAGCCTTGTTTTCTGCCGAGTTTTACTCGAGCTGCGCTTGTCTTATCGCATAGGCAGGAAGACCCGCTAATTAGTAGCAAATTACAGAAGACGAGTCGGAAGGACACGAATGCACGGACCAGCTTTAGACCAGCTTTTTTAGACCAGCTTTTTTAGACCAGCTTTTTTAGACCAGCTTGGCTGTGTTATTCTAATCCAACCCAGCCCCTAATTTTCACAGGTTTGAATAAACAAAAGCAGGCAGTTCAGAAGCTAAAAGTTGCCAACTGTCCGATCTAATTTTGAGAGCTAGGCTGTTCCGTTTCTTAGTAACACTTGGGTTGCCTACAATTAGCAGGTTAGTGCAATGTCATCCACAGCCAATCTGAGAAAGTTGCTACCATCCCTGTGCGAATTGCACCAATTCATTCCGAAATGGAGACCGGGGAGTTTGAGAAGCCGAAAGGAAAGAAATTTATATATATATATATATTCTGGATATATTCTGGACCACTATTCTGCTGTTGATCAAACGTTATGCTGATATGCGACCTTGCAGGTGATTGGCGTGTGCTTAAAGTTACAGTATGTGACTGTTATGTGACCAAATCTCGCTACCTGCCAAAAATGAATTCATATTTCCACGACGTGCATGTGCCCTGAGACAGTCTTGCGTAGTATGCCGATTGTTTATGACGTCGGTGAAGACTTCTTGTTGACTTCTTGCTTGTTGTTTTTCGACGTCTCATCTTCACATTATTTTTACTTGTCCAAGAGTGTCTGGAGACTTGCGGCTTCTTCTTTCCCGGGCCGCGATTATCTACATATTTTCTTCTGCAGTTACGTCCTATCGATTTAAACTTGATGAATCTAGCAAAGATCTCCGTGCACTTGCGCGCCAACTAACGTTTTGTTGTTTTGGCCATGCCTTGGTTGCTGAATCGTGCCGAAGGCGCAAACGTTTGAATTTCCTGTGCTTTGCTGTTGTGATAACTGTCGGTGCATGACGATGAAGAGGAGAGAGCTACCCGAGACAGCTGTGAAGGCGGCATATGCAAATCCTCGGTTGCAATTTGGCCTTGGAGCTAGGCGGGGAACTTCGAAGCCAAAAGTGAGTAAAGCCGAAGGCTCGACGGAGGAGTCGCACCCTGCCGCCTGCACCCAAGCGGCGTAGCCTAAACTGCCGAATTCGATTCGCTGCGTGTCTACGCGCAATGTGTAAATCTGATGGTTGCTTTTCACGACCTCGGTCCCGAGGTCGTGCGTTCGAATCCTGCGGCGTGCGATCCTTTATTGCCGCTGCAAAGCGGTGGCGATGGCCGTAAATGCTCGTCTGTAGCTATACATAAAGAGGCTGCTGTTAAATCAGCTCGTATTTTGTAGCGCCACGCAAAAGAGCATTTCTGGCTCCAATCTACTTTCCGCGTTACGAAGGGGTCACGAACTTGTGGCCTGAAGCGGGACAAGATACACAAATGAATTGGGGATACTGGACTCGCTGCGCTTCTGTTTCATTTTGGCGTTTCAGTTCTGCGCTTCTGGTTCAGTTTTATCTTTAATCTCAGTCTTCGCAAGCTCTAACCGATGCGAGCACTCTTACGGGCATAATACCTCCTCACATTTACGTCACATACTAGACGGTGGGTCCGAACAGCCACCCGAATCTGAACCCTGACTGGAGAGCTAGGATTCCGCTTCCGCCTTCGCAAAGGCAGGAATACCCTGGCCCTAACTCCTGGCCAGGGCACTGGGGCTCCGCTTCCAACTTTTAACAAAGGGAGTGTGAACTGGGAGCCGTTTCGCACGATCTCTCCCTCCACTGCGCCGGACTTTAACTCTAGTTCGCAGCGACAAATCCCTACGCAGGGACCACGCGCGCACACCCACAAACGCAAACGCGAATTGCAAGCTGCGGGCGCTATACGACCGTGCTCGGAGGCATCCGCTGAATTCTCCTGGTGCCTCGCCGATCGCTGTCTCGCCGATCGCTTGCGTGAACAGCCCGCCTACATCCCTCGTTCTAAGGGGAACACGAGCCCTGCAATTGTCAGTGACGGCGACTTGTGACGACGACGACGACCCCGCGCTGAGCGAGCGTTGCCTTATTCTTAAACAGCTAGCCGGCACTATCGGATTGATAGGCCAGCCGACATCAATCAGCCTCTGGATCCTACTACGACGGCTGCGTCCTCTTGCTTGCTCTCACTGCTCACTTTGACAAAGGCGCTTCCCTCGTCAAAGGCGGTTATTGCGCGCCCTAAAATTAAGCCAGGCTGGTGCTGTCCTACAAGCTAACCGCTACCAAGCATGGACGTTATAAGGGTTTCTTCATTCATTTCGGCCGTAGCTAGCCATAATGCAAGGAGATGGCAGTGAAGTAAGCGCGTGCTAATCGGCCAGATTCTGACAGTCCTTTTGATTACTAGTGGTTTCTGAATTATACGCTTCGGTAGCCGAGTAGGTCTATATCTACGGTTTATACCTGTAAAAAGCTATCTTAAATAACGGTTAGTCAGCGGTGCATTTGGCTTGGAGCTGGTGAGCTGCTGATTAAGGTTAGCGCTTTGCAGATGTGGTCTTCTGTCGCTGTCGATAAAAGAGAGCTCGACGGTAATGATGACAGGGACTCGTTACTAATACACAACTGCGTTCGTGATTGCTGCCGCGATCTGCGATCGTCGGCGGCGGTCGCCTGGATGTCGGCAGGTGCAACTTCTACGACTCGTTTGCTGCGCATCGTCGTGCTAGCTTCATTCCCTCACTTCTCTCACGCGTCCACAAGTTGTAGCACCTACATTACGGAGCTGTTTTGTGGCAAATGACCATCGTTAAGTAGCCGCTGCTGTGCTTTAGTCAACAGCACATTTGGGTTCGCGCTTGGATTCGGTCATACAAACATTTAATTGGGGACTAACAAACGGTGGGCAAAAGAGAAATGATAACTAACGCACTTCGACTGCAGGTATTGTTTTTACCTGCGGCTTTTTACCTATTCTTAGTCGGCGCTGCGAGCGTCTTATAAACGCGAGCCGTCGCCGTTTGCCGCCACCAGGAACCGTCGGTTTTTAAAGAAGGCGTTTTCGCTAGCTCTGATTTGTCCTTAGTTTATCACTGTCGCAAGTCATCAAAAAACAAGACCCGTCTTCGACTGCTTCCCACTCTTAGCTAGGACGCCGCTCACCCTGAAAATGTTGACGTCGACAGCAAATTACGAAGATAATGGGAGCAAATTAGGAAAAGGAATGTGACGCTGCTTTAACGCGTCTAACGGCGTCATTTATAAATAGACAGCCGCAGCTGTTCGTGCTCCGAGCGCAGGAATTTTAGAGCTTGGCTCGAGAAGTAACGTGACGCTGCTTCGTGCGCACTCACCTCTGGCCGCGTGCTTAGTTTAGACCCCGGGCATGTGTGCGACGAGTTTGTGACAGCTCCGGGTGCGGAAATATTCGCCCCTCGGAGATTAGCGAATTGTCGGACGCCGCCGTCACGAACGCGCTTCGTGGCTCCGGAACTAGTCGCGTAGCGCGGCAAAACATCGCGAGAAACGGTGGCGCCGCATCTGACTGCCGCACGACCGGACACCGGCGAAACGAGAGGCGGCGCGGCCAGCGAGCGATGCATATATTGATCGCTACGACACGTTCGACTCCTACAGTTTGAAGTGCGGCAACCGCTTCGAAGCTTTAGAGACAGCAGCGAATAGCAAGCCGGGGCGCACTGCGGCACTGCACTGCTCTGCACACGTTATGCAGTGGCGCTCCGTCGATCCGGGAAATGAACTGCCTCGGGAAAGAAATGGCAGACGCCCAGCCGCCAGCACGACGAGACGGGGGACGATTCGGATGAGCCGGTCGGTGGCCACTAGGTGGCGCGATCGCATCGGCGAGCGTTCGAACGGTCGGCTCGGGCAGGCACACTCGCTGCTGCCGCTCGTTCAGCTTCAATGCAGACGGCGAAGAACAGCCGCCGGCCGGTCTCACTCGCGGATTCGGCCAGTTTTCGAGCGGGGAAATAACGCGAACGCTGCACGGCTCAGTCCGATCTCGGCACCACCCTTTGCGGCCAGGCGGCGCCGTCCGCTACCATCACGCGACGCCGCCGCACGCCGCCGCGCTCCGGCAGCCGGCCTCCAACGGTGAAGCCAACGTCGAAGCGACGAACCGGCAGCCGGCATTCGTGCGTGCGAACGTGGAACAGTGGCGAACCCGCCGCCGCCGCCGCCGCCGCCGCCGCCGCCGCCGCCGCCGCCGCCGCCGCCGCCACCGCCGCCGCCGCCGCCTAGGGCCGACTGTTCGCAGGCGCGCCGCGCCATCCGTCCGGCAGCTGTCCGTCCGTCGCCGCACAGCGGCGCCTTCGACGCCTGCGAAAGTTCCCGGACCCGACTAGCGGTCGGGGAAGCGGGGAGGGGGGCCACGGACCGCGACGGAACCAGCGGGAGCCTGCGAGAGAAGTCGCTCAGTAGCGTCGGCGTCGGTCGCCGGCGGCTCCCTGGCCCGCGCCCGCGAGTAGGCGGGGCACGGGCATTCTCGCAGTCAGGGCGCGCGCTTGAGCGCGACCATCATCTCCACGTAGTGCTTGGGCGGTGCTTTTTCCGCTGCCACCTGACCCGCGACGCCAGCGTCCTCGCCGCCGAGCTTCCAGTGGCGCGTCGTCCCCTCGTAATTCGACGCGAGGGCGTCCTCGGACGACCTCGCCGCGATATCCTCTGCGGCGGAGAGAACAAGCGGCGCTTTGCCGTCGTCGTCGTCGAGCGCCGCCGGAAGCGCTTTGCTTCCGGCGACGCCGGCACCGAGCGCTGCGTGCGATTCGGGCGCCGCGGCTTTCGCAGCAGCGATCGAGGCGCTCGATCGTCGAGTCGACGCCGCGCGGCGAGCGACTGTCGCCGGCAGGGAGCGCAGCTGTCGCGTCAAAAATCGGACCGAGCCGAGCGGCCGAGTGGCCGAGCAGGTGCAGCCGCTATCCGAGCCGCCCGGGTTAGCGCAGAGCGAGAGGCGGAAGTGACGCAGAGCACCATCGGCGGGCCGCTCGCACGACCCGGAAGTGCTAGGCTGTCGGCTGCGAGAACGTCTCGCCGCCGACGACTTGCCGGGCTCGCCGATCTTGACGTACGAGATAGTATCGCTCTTCGAAACGCCCGCTTTAAGCTGTGCATAGACACGAACGATGGCGAAGAGGAGCCTCAATTTCCGATCCTTAAGCGCCTTAAAAAGATATGCGCTAATCTCTGTACGGAGCTCACGATGCGCTATTCGAGTGAGTGACCAGAATCGAGTACATCCTAAGAATGTGCCTCGGAAGTATCTGTAATGGCACACACCAGGTAAGGCGGTTGCTTTTCACGACATCAGCACCGAGGTCATTGGTTCGAATCCTGCGGTGGCGATCCTTAATTGCCCTCTGCAAGCGGTGGTGATAGCCGTATAGGCTCTTCTGTCGCTATACAAAAAGAGGCTGTTAAATCAGCTGGGAATCTTTTTTATCTCGGACTCGGTGATCCGACTCATCCGCAACATACTCAGAATATAACCGATAAACTTGCCAAAGAAATTGATTCAGCACACAAACTTGAAGAGCGCTACTCTATAAAATATGGCTCAATAAGATCAACACATCCGAGATTATGCAGTGCCACCGCAGCCCAGAGGCTTTCAGAATCAAAGACCAGAATGCAATAGTACAGTCTAGCTGCCTCAAGAACCTTCTTAGGGCTTAACTAAAGCCAAAGGAAATACAGGAGTAAATAGGATTCGAAATATAATAATAAATAAATAACGCTCCTTTGTCCTCCTTTAAAATACAGAGTGCGGAGCGTTGTTCACTTCCAACGCATTCCTTTAGATGACCGGTAAGTAGGTGCGACGCTCACGTTGCACCTACTTTTCCTTGATTCATTCACATTCTTTTAATTCATAGCTGACGAAAAAAGTCAATGGACGCCGATGCAGCGTCTGCACTGAGCCGGCGCCGAGCGGGCGGACGTTCTTGTACTGCAAACTTTGCACTGCGGGCCCCAAGGTCAAGGACAGCTTCATTGCGATTGCAGTCGGAATCTTCTGGGATTCGAGCTATCGGTCAGCAGTTTGGCAATGCGCAACGGCCTTCTTTCGCTCTACTGAGTGGCGGCAAGGTCATCTGATATTGCTGGTAGGATCTCGTCATGCGATCTGAATTTCCGCTCAAATGTCGGTCCTTTCATTTTTGTACGTCATCCCCGCGATACGATTATCTTTCCTGTTCTGTTTTCACGCTTCTTGACGATCCAGTGAGATGAACGGCTCACTGCGATTTGACCATTTCTAACTGGCACTCACGCGAAAGCCAAAAAACAAACAGCCCCTTCACGCTCATCGAATTACGTAAAAAAAAACTATCTGTCGATAGCTTCTAATTGAACCTAATAGTTATTTTACCTTTTTTATTAATGTAATGGAAAATGTCATTCAATTTTTTGTCGCACTTGGTGCTTTGGAGAGCTGTCATTCATTCTCTGGGAGAGCTTAACAGGACCATGAACCTAAAGACTTTCTTATCTTCCCACTACCGCACTACTCCGCTCCGTTGCCTCTGATCGAGCAGCTGTGCCTCTACCCAACCTCAAAGACTTTGGTGATCGCGTCTACAGTTGCTGTGCTGTCAAAGCCTGTAGCTGACTACCGAATGATGCTTCGAAATCGCCTTAGATGGCGGCATTTTTAAAAATAAAAGAAATACCTACTCCGCTCAGCATTTGGTCAATCGGCATGCATCGTCCGTGAAACTGACGCGTGCTGAAATAGCACACGTTATAAATAATCAAAAGATATGCTTCATTTCGAGCTTAAGAAGGATATAGAAAAAGATTTAATTCTCGTCAGGCTCGATGCAAATTTTTTTTTTAATATCTTTCTAGGCACTGTGCATTTGCTTAAAAGGAAGCGTGTCAGCCTATCTGCTAAAGAACACTCAGTTTCAGCGCACACAGGCGCACGAATAGAAATTCACGCACTCGCGCAAGTTTTCCTCACGCTGCTCCAAAGGAAAGAGTACGAGAGGACGGCAGCTTAATGGGCCGCCGAGTGGCGGCGCGCCAAGGACAGGCAGTGACAAGCACGGGTAGGGTGTGCCCCTGGACGCGTTGAGGACCGGCTCACTTTATTGACAGAAGCGGCGGGATAGGGGAAGGAATGCGAGGAGACGTAAGGGGAGAAGCTCGTGCAGACAGCCATGTCAGTCTTGATTTTCTTGACGGTAACGCGTGCTTTGGACAGCGGCTGGCGGCGCGAAAGATGGAGGCGCGCGCGCGCGCGCGCGCCGCCGCCGCCGCCGCCGCTCTGGGGCCGAAAAGCTTTGTCGGTCTTTGAAGAGCGGCAGAGCAGCCCAGCGTGGGCAGGGGCAGAGCAGGAGGAGCTCGCTTCCAGACCGAAGACTTCTAGACGATTGCAAGTACATAGTTTTGGAAGGTTCGAGAAAATCGTAGGAAGTTCCGTGTCATAGAAACTCTGTATACGAGCGACATGGCGCTGGCCACCGCGACCGGAGGTGGGGCCTTGCTGCCTGCAGTAACCTCCGGAACGAGCAGTCGAAGACCTCGTGACTTAGGGCTCGGTTTATTCAATGCCAGCCTTTCATGCACTCGTAAATTTACCTGTTTAATTGCGCGCACGCAGAATAAAGCTGCATAATTTTGTGTGCATACTGAGCTCATACGTCTCGGTGTCGATTCGCTCGAAATTCAGTATGGAGATAGCGCATGACGAGGAAAATAAACGAATAGATATAAGGAAGGCTCGTTCTTTCGCATCTACGAAATCAACTCAAAAGTATATTTTAAGCGGCTCAAAGCGCGGAGTGCCAATCTGTGATATGATTTTGAAAATTTTCAAATTTCCACATTTGGTGACCAATATAACCTGTTCATAAATGTCACGGTGGTAATTATGCCAGAGATTATGAATACCATAGTATGCTCACGAGGCCTGTAGTGTGTCAAAGTATTCGATATCGGCAAATAAGAATCCTTGCTAAGTGGAATGCATTATTGTAGGTGCCCACATTCTCATACCGTATTATAAAGGTCAATTGTGCCACAAGATCTAGTTCTTCATCTCATTGGAAAGCTGCGATCAAGCTCGTTTGACGCGAGCGCATACACGATGACATGTGGCCTTAAATGCAGTGGCCACTGTCGCGTGGCGTTCGCTGGATTTGTCATCAGTTCCGCCGCAAGTAGGCCGAAGACAAGCTGAAAATCTCTCAAGCAAGTAGGTACAACTCCGCCACCTGACTGCAGTAAGACTTTGCAGATCAACCTTGCAGTTGGCGGGCCTACTTGATCATGGCCCTGTTGATTAGTCCTCACAGGGAGTGTTGTGTCAGCACACTCGTGAGAGTGTGCGGGGGACCGAAAAATGTTTACTTGCTCTGCCACTTCATTCGTCATTTTCATGTTGTGTGCATCAAAAATTTCTGGTGGCCTTATTAGCAGGAAGTGATGAAAATCGTTAGTGATAGCTAATAACGCATACAGGCGGTAAATCGCTGTGACTGGTGGTCTAACTGCAAAGGTGCTACGATTCTAAGGGGCAAGGTGTCACGTCAGCTTGGGCTGGCGAAACACGCCTACTTTCTCTGAAGAGGGCTGCTTAGACAACGAGCTCAAAGCTAATTTACAAAAATGACTGCCAACGCTAACTTCAGTGCACGTAAAAAGATAGTAGTTGAGGTAAACGAGATAGCTACTAGTCAAAAGACGAAAATGCCCCAGAGTTGCGCATCTAACTTGGTGTGCGCTTTGTTTATCGACAGACTGTGTTAGGCAACGCACAAAGAATGAAAAAAAATTGAATACCAAGGAAGACTTTATGTTTAAGCTGAGAACTTAGGAAAATTGTACAGTCTTGTTGGTCGCACAGAAGCTACTGATTTGATGAGGCACGGGACATTTTTTTAAATTGCATTATGGCAAAGGGCTGAATGAAAGACTGCAACGCCACACTACAGAATGGCGAGTGGCGATTGAACAATAGGAGGACTTCATGAGGCGCTTCCCCTCATGAAGAAGGGTGTTGACAGCAGCAGTAGCTGCTGATGCAGCGCAGACGGAATATGAGTTACCCTGACGCAGTTCATGTGGAGAAAAGACTGGTGAAGGTCACCCGAGCATCTCGGTCAGCAGCTGCTTTAATCAATTCCGACGAAATCGAGTTTCACAATGGCGAGCAGTGGACAAACGCATTGACGCCAACCTGAGCTAGCGGCTACGCTGGTGTGCCAAATTAGGAAATGTGCGTGCAGGTGGACGAATTGAATGGCAGCGCGGTTGATCCGGGCTGCATAGGCAGTACGAAGAGTCAGGACGAGAGGGCGAACTCGCAGGCTACGTCGCAGCATAAGCGACGGCAGCATGCAGCTGGAAGCTCGAGGGTGCAGCGACTGCAGCGATTGATAAGAGCATCTCATCCCGATCGGAAGTTTTCACAACGCGGACAGACTTCTTCAGTACCACCCGCAAAGCATTCGAGCTTACTATGTGTGACCAGTCATCAGTCTATATGCTTTCCTTGACCTCTACTTCCATCTGTCTACCAGTCGCACTTCAAAGTCAAGTTCGAGAAGTCTTGCAAGCTACCTGGGCGCAGCACGAAACCGCACGGGACGACACTACACTCAAGAGTATTACAGCCGCTTTACACTAGGCCGCTACGCATGAGCGACTGCGGCGGTGCGCGTCGAGACAACGATCGGCAACGACTCGGCAGCCACATTTATGTGGCCACACGGTGAGCCTGAGAAGTGGCTCCGTCTGCCGGCGAAGCTGTCAATAAAGAGCTGCTGCAGCTGCAAGATTAAAAATTCGCAGCCCCGCGAATAACTCGGGAACGGCTAGCAGCTGTACCGCTGAGCTGAAATGCAGATGAGTAGCGTCCAGGCACACCGGCTGATGACTTTGACAGCAGGGCCCCATCGCAACGACGATGCGCGCGAGCGCCGCCGCGCGGAGCTGATTGGGAGCTGATCGTTGCCACTGCTGAAGCTCGATCGAGCATTGCGCAAAATCCTCTCTAGCGCTAGCGAGGATTTCTCGAACGGGAATAAGTAGGGAAACAACAGTCGAAACGAAGCAAAGACGCTTCGCGAGGCTTCGACCGAGAAAGCGACGCGACTGAACGTCGGACTGAATCGCGCTCGAGACGGATGCGCTCAGCAGCGACGCGCAGCACTCGGCACTCGGTCAGCACGCGCCTACCTTGCGCCGCCGGAGCGGCAGCCGCCGCCGCCGCCGCCGCGAAGACGTCGCCGTCCGCGTCGCAAGGTCCGGTGTCGAAGAAATCTTTGGCGCCGATCAGGTGACCGGTGGCGTTGAGCACCGACACTATGAGCCACCGGCTTTTCCCGCCGCTCTCCGCGCAACTGCTCAGAACCCGGTTCAAGTTGAACCGGACGTAGCCGACGAACGACGCGGGCACGCGCACGTGTCCCACGACGCGCCGAAAGCGCCGCACTCCTAGGAAAGCGAAACGAAAGCGCTATACGCCCCGCCGCCGCCGCCGCCGCCGCCGATGGCCGCCGGCCGCTTCGCGACGCTGGCCGCTTCGTTCGCGCGAAATTCATCTCCATCTCCATTCAGTCCGCACACGTCCACCATGGCAGTCATTCGGTCCGCACGCGCCCCGCTTCACCGCCTCGGAGCAGCGTTGTCGCTGCTTCTCTCCTAGGCTGCGGTTGCTGCACCACTCGCACGTTTCTCTCGTTCACAGGCTGCCGCTCGTCCTACGGGGCGCGCGAAAGCGCGCCTCGCCGATGTCCGATGTCGCTCTCGCCGCTGCATCGGCGCGTCGTCTGCAGCGAGCGCCTCCTCCACTCGTGCAGCGTTCAGCGCCGGTCGGTTCGGGCGGACCTTCTTCCCTTCCCTCTGCCCTTCCCCTCCCCCTTCCGCTCCACCTTCCGCTCCACCCAGCCGCTCCCCCTTCCGCTCCCCCTTCCGCTCCACCCAGCCGCCGCCGCCGCCGCCGCCGCCGCCGCCGCCGGTTTCCTTCACTACCTCACGCCTCTGCGATGACGATAGCGACGGCACTGCTCGGCCGCCACCTAGCTCGGCGCGGTCGCTCCGCCGCCGCCGCCGCCGCCGCCGCCGCCGCCGCCGCCGCCGCCGCCGCCGCCGCCGCCGCTGCACGCTCACCTGGAGTCGCCGGCGCGCGTCCGCAGGGCACCGTTTGCTGCAGGAGCAACGTCAGCCTCTCCTCCGGCTGCCACCCGTTCTTGTTTTCCGTCCGTCCGGCTGTTGACGGAAGGAAAAGTAAGCGTTGGCCTGGCGCCGACGCTTCCGTCGGACGGGAGGCGCCACCGCCACCGCTGCCGCCGCTGCCGCTGCCGCAGCAGCAGCAGCAGCGGAGCTGACCTTGCCTCGCAGCCCGCGCCAGCGGTCGTCGGACGGGCGCGGCGGCGGGCAGTGATCGGGCGGCCGCGGCCGTACCTTGGAAGTAGAGGCTGAGCGTGGCCGCGACGACCCTGTGAGCCGACGTGGCGGATTTGGCTTGGATCGGAACGTTGACGTGCGTGGAGCGCACGTCTCCGGAGCCGCCCGCGTGCTCCTGGATGCCTAGGTCAGCCGTAAACGAGCGCCGTTGACGCTCACTCGATTCCCGGCCCCCAGACCAGCGAGCGAGCGCTCGCTCGCTCGCGCGAGAGCCACCGCGTCGCGGTCGCATCGCCAACTGCAGCCGTCGCGAGCGGATCGCGCTATCTTCGCCTGGGCGGCGGCGGCGGCAGCAGCTCAGCCGGCGAGCTGCGTCCGATCCTCGCCCGACCTCGCAGCGACGTGCGGCATGGGAGATGTCCGGCCTACGCGCGCGCGCATCGCCCGGCCCGCTGGAATGGGGGAGAGCGACCGCTGCCCGTGCGGCGTCGGGGCCGAGCGGCGATACGGAGCGGCTCGGAGCGAGCGGCGAGCGCTAAGAAGCGTTTCATTAGCGGCACCGGCGAACGCGGCCGACCGCGGTCCTGGCGGCGGCTAATGTAGCTCCTATTTCGCGCGCCGGTGTCTTCAACCGCTCATACAAGCAAAAACGGTCGGCAATTAGCGACGCTCGGTGCGGCGTGGGCTACTCACAGGGCGTGGCTATTGCCAGCCGCTCCGCCGCCAGGGTTTGCGAATGTGCTGCTGCTGCTGCTGCTGCTGCGCGCTCACGCAGTGCTGCTGGTGGTTTGCGGCGTGGCCGCCGTGAAAGTCGAGCGGCGCCGCCGCGCCGCCGCCGCCTCCCCGGCCGAGACGGCCACCGAGCTGGCGTGCGGCGCCCTGTCGCCGTCGGCTGACTCCTCCGTTGCCGCCGCCTTCGCTTCGGCGCAGCAGGGCGGCGGCGGCGCGGGAGCGGCGGCGGCGGGCGACGCTGGCTGCATCGCTCTCGAAGCTGTCGAGTTGTATCGGAGCAGCTCCTTCACTTTGCTCTTGACGAACACGACACGCTGGTGCTGCATGCTGAAAAGGCGCGCGCGCGTAGAAAAAGCGAAAAAGCTGCGAGCCACCCGGCGGCGGCTGCGAAACGGGCGGGGCTCGCCGACTGCCGGCGGAGCGAGCGGACCGCGCGCGTCGCGACCGCGCACGCGCGCGCGCGCCGGCGCCCCGCCCACCACTTACGCCCTTCGGTCTAAGTAGGACTTGAGAGGGTACGAGCGATTGTTCGCGCCCGCTCCGTCGCTGGCCATTTTCATCTCAATAGGCGAGATGGTCCTGGCGATGTCGCCGCCGCTGCTGGTGCCGCCGCCGGCACCGTTCGCGTTGACCAGCTCGCGAGGGGCGTCGGCGCCGGGCACCGGGGCTCGGATTAGATGACTGACTGCTGAGTGCGGCGCAGCGGCTGCGGAGACGGCGCCACCGCCCGTGGCTACTCTGTCGTACTGCAGCCTCAGCCTCGGCGGTGACAGGTCGGCGTGGTCGTCCAGCAGGACGGCGATGCCGCTATCGCTGAAGCTACCGGTGTCTTCCGACCAGTCGGCATCCGCTGGCGGCTGAGCAGGTCGTTTGTTGAAGCCGCCGCCGCCGCCGCCGCCCAGAGGCAGCGGCGGGTCAACGTCGAGCAGAGGCATGCCGGGCCGCTCGAACGCTAGCGGAGCGGTGAGCACTACCCGCGCCAGGCCGAGGCAGACAGCGGCGGCGTATACGCTCATGGCGCCACCGCCGCCGACGACGAGCGCTGCGAGACGAGTGCCCGGCGGCCCGCCTCGGCGGCCGCGGCTCGCGCCGTCGACGACGGTCGGTCTCTGCATGCCACGACTTCGTACTGCCACCGCTGCTGCTGCCACCGCAGACCGGCCTGCCGCCTCTGCGTCTGCTGCTGCTGCTGCTGCTGCTGCTGCTGCTGCTGCTGCTGCTGCTGCTACTGCAGAGGCGCTACGGCGTCTGCTGCTGCTGCTGCTGCTGCCGCCACCGCCGCCGCTGGCGATAGCGTACTTCGTACGTCGCCGTCGAAGCCGCGTCGCTGTATCGTCGTTTGCCGCTGCCGTCGCAGTCGCAGTCGCAGTTGTTTCCGCCGCTGCCGCCGCCGCTTCGCCGCTGCCGCGTCCGTCGGCCGAGCTCCTGCAGCTTCGCTGCCCGCCCCTGCCGACCAGCCGCTCCAGCTCTGCAGCTCGCCTGCTCCGTCCTCTCTTTCCGCTCGAGAGTTGGTCTGCGAGTCGCGTCTGCTCTCGCCGACCAAGAACGCCTCGCATCCGCCGTCGGGGCAGTATCGCTATCCGCGCGAGCGCCGCAGAATCTACTACTCACCGCCTCCTGCGGCTCGCCTCGTACGGCTGGCGGCGGCGGTACATTTTTGCCGTAGGGGTTGCCCGTGTCACGAGGGTTAATCGTAAGCCGATCTCTCTTATGAACGGGCTATCAAAATACGGTCCATATCGACCCCGCATCCAATGTCAGCCTGGAGAAAAATTGACAGCGGCTCGCGCGGCCGGTCGGCAGAGGGAGGAGCTTCGAGGCGGCGAAAGAGCGCGCGAGCGTCGAGAACGAGGCGGCCGGGTGGCGCGCGCGCGCGCGCGCGCGGAGCAGGCAGCCGAAGGTCCCGGCCGGACTGGACGGCGGGCAGGCTGACGCAGGCGGGCTGGCGGCCCCGCTCCGCGCGGCGGTCGAGGCACGGCGTATTACGGATGCCGCGGCCGCCGCGAAAGCCCGCGGGCGGCCGACGTCGCGCGGAGGCGGCGGCTCGAGGCGCGGTCGCTGCACCCTCGACCGCAAACGAGGCGCGCGGCGGCGGCGGCGCACGTCGTCGGTCGTGGCGCAGCCGCCGCCGCCGCCGGGCGGACAGAGGCGAGACAGGCGGAGCTCGTGCTCGCGTGGGCGCTCTGCGAGCGGCGGCTGCGCTCCGGAAGACGAGCGATGCGATGGCGAGCAGAAACTGCTTTTCGCGTTGTATATATGGGCCCTTTCTTTTTAATGTCGTGCACCTCCGTCTGTAACTCCGCGAAGCCACACGTGACTACGTGTGTGGGTGCTAAGCGTGAGAGTTTTTGTGTGTCGCGTTCAAAGCCTGTGTGTGGCTTTCGCTGCGCACGCATTCGGCAGCCAACAGACTTCGTCTCGCGCAACACAGAGATTGTCAAAAGCATAGATGGGCCAAGAGAGCAGTTGAGATAGTGAGTAGCATGGAAGTAGCCGCTCAGGACGGCTGGACAGGATGTGTCATTGTCGCTAGCAGGAGAGTAGATGTCGCTGCGTAAGAATTGTGGAGGTGAGTTCCACAGCCTAGGACCTGCAGAGTACAAGCTTCTGTCACCAACGGTCTTTATGCGGATTAATGGAATAGCTAATACTTATTGCCCATACAGGACCTAAGAACGCAAGGAGGCTGAAATCGGTGCAACAGTTCAGCTAGGTATACTCAGGAGCAAAGCCGTTGCGGGCCTTGTGAGTCAGCGTATAAACTTTAGAGAACTTTTTAGAGAAACTAAGAACCTTTTAGAGAAAGAATCCGTCGATTAACCTTCAGGATCTTTCAACAAAGGAGAGACGCAGTTAAACCTGTGGAATTTGTAAACCAGCCTTGCAGCCCTTGTTCATCACCAGCTGCAGCGGCCTAGTGGCTTGTTTAGTAGTCCAACCAAACCGGAATTGCAATAATCTAGCCGAGACAGAAACAGAAAGCTAGTTATAATTTTCTGCAAGCCATCGTGAAAGGCAGTTCTTAGTCTTGGATAGAGATCGGACGTGCTAGCTAGATGTGGAAGCAATCTTCTTAACGAAGCTTTCAAGATGTAGGCAGTTGACGATTCTCTTGAATGTGCGCTACGAGCTGTTCTTTGACATGTAAGGAAGAAGAGAAACTTTGAAATGGAAGTCTTTGAAAGTGAATAGATCTTCATCAGACCAGAACTTCTTAAGCACCGGCTTTAACGCCGACGCTTAAGATCTGTGCATCTCTTTAAGATTTTGTATACGTTGCATTTAATCTCCGCGACTCTGAACGCGGACATATTGTATGGGAGCATGTTTGTTAAGGGCCCTTTTAAGTGTCATGTTCACTGCATCAGTGAGGTTATAGAGGCTTTCGGTCGAGTCTAGCTGCAGATCAAGAAGACTGCCTAACATACAGATTTTAAAAGGTGTCTCCGTGTCACGTGCTTCGTTTTGTCGCTCTATAAACTCGACGTTACCTTGCACGTTTAACGGGACATGAACAGTAAACGAGACAGAGCAATGACCCGATGCGGTCAGCGAGCAAACAACGAGGTCAGTGGAGCAAACATCCTTAGGGATAACGAGATTCAGGATGTGGCCACCAACCTGAGTGGCGTGATTTACGCGTTAGACCAAACCAAAGTTACACGAGGTCAAGAAATGAGCGGACCTGGCTGCAGCTATGGTTGTCAACTTGAATGTTAAAGTCGCGCCTGCACTCAGTAACGGCTTGTCACGCACACATTTTTGTTAAGGAACTCCAAAAAGTCCTCCAATAAACAAGAATAGTCTGCGAGATGAAGGCGGTAGATCACAGCAGTTAGTCGCACGTCTTTGATGAGGTGGCACATGCGAAAAACCAAACGTCCCTACTCTACTGGCGGACCTATCCTCTTAGGTAACCTCTTAGGTTTCAGCGAGCGGATATTTAACGGGCGGGATTTAAGAGGTCATCGAATAGCCACGCGATGCCGATTAAGTAGCTTGCATGCTAGGCTGCATGCAGCCTCTGGCAGACGGTGGACCTGTGAACTTAAATGTAACCTTAGCAACTGCCGACGGTCGACTTTCTAAGCAAAGCATGCTGAAGCACGGCTAGTGAGCTACTACTATAGTGGGCGCTAATCGGCGCTTTAAGCGCACGGCTCGTAGGTTCGATAGCCGACCTGTCGATGGGGCGAATGCCAGCTGCCGGGAGGCTCTTACTGACCTGCCGATGAAGAAAAGAAAGACCCGCCGCAAGGCGTTTCGCGGACGCTCGAAGCTCGCGCCGCTCTACGGCTCATGTGCGTCTGCGCCGGGTAAACGTGGATAGCAGTCGCACTTGAGAGAGCGAGAGATAAGGAGAGAGCCGTTTCTAGGAAGAGCGCCGTCCTTGCGACCCGGCGACCGCTGCCCAAATTAGCGATAGCTATTCGGCTGCCTGGCTGGGGCTGCCTGCTATCGCACAGAGCCGGACCCGCTGCGGGTGCGCGACGCGAGCGCGGACGCGCGCGTCGCGCACGCGCCACTGTCGCGCTCGGAATCCCTTCCGGACGCCTGCTGGCGAGGGCTGGCCGCGAGCGAGCCAGATCGGCGGCGCAGCGAGAAAGAGTGAGCGGAAGAGGAGCTCTTCCGCTTCCGCGGCAGGCGCGCGCGCTCAGGCATCTGCTCCTGCGCGCGCTGCTGGAAGAGCGCTCAGCGAGCGACTCGGTTTCTAATCGGGACTGCCGGCGCGCGGTAGTGAGTGGCTGCAACGTGTGCGCAGCTCAGCGCGTTCGTCCGGTCCGTCGTCGAGCGACCCCAGGGCTTCCGCTTGGCATCACTTCCGTCTGAGCGCCGCTTCCGGTGGCTCCCAATCGAGCGTCGAATCGACTTCAGGACCCTCTGCCTGCCCGCTTGAGCCCAGGCCTGCAGCCGATCGTGCTCCCGCCGCTCCTTCAGCATGCGCTCTCGCATCGCTCCGCGCTCCTCAGACCTCCTCCGTCCGTCCGTCCGTCCGTCACTTTTCCGCCTCCCTTGGAATAAATGCAACCTTTTAGAGACCGAGTCGTCAGCTCGCATGTCCGCATCAAAGGCCATGAACAAACGCTACGCTTCCCGCTACGTTCATAAAACATTCAGCGACTTTGAATCTTTCAGCATTTCAGCGTTTGTCGCGCATTTTTCCCGCGCTCAGCTCATCCTTCGCCCCAACTAGCTTATCACTAGCTTGGCCTATAGCTATATATATATATATATATATATAGCTATATATATATATATATATATATATATATATATATATATATATATATATATATATATATATATAAAGATGTAATAGGGAGTGAGGAGAGTGGAGGAAGTGGAGGAGAAGGAAGCAAGAGGAAAGAGGAAGGAGAGAGAGAGAGAGAGAGAGGGAGAGAGAGGAAAGTGGGAGGGTTAAGGAGGGTGAGGGACGATAGGGTAGACGACGGATAGTAGAAGACGACGGATGGGGGAGAGACGAAAGGGAGACGGAGAGGAAACGAAGACGGAGGGAAGAAGGGGAAACGCAGGGGAGAGAGGGGAAAGTGGAGAAGGAAAGAGGGCTAGTAGAGGAGAGGGAAAGGAAGAGGATAGTAGAGAGAGAGAGAGAGAGAGGGGAGAGAGGAGAAAATGCGAGACAGAGAGAGATGAAAGGAGGCATGCGTGAAAAAAGGGGCGACAGAGGGATAAGAAGATGGAGAGGGCGTGAAAAAGCAAGAGAAACTGTGCCGCGCATAGGAAGAGGGGTAGGAAGAGGGAGAGATTGAAGAGAGAGCGAAGGCGACAGGGTTTCCTGGCGGACGCATCGAGAAGCAAACTTTACCACGAGCCAGTTTGGGTAGGTCCAACATGTCGCCGCGGCCCCCCCCCCCACTTCCTACGCCCAACGCTACTGATGTGCGCGGTGGATAACCTCTTGACGGTCGTTCGAAACAGGCGGTTGTGCACTGCTAGGGAAGGCTCTTAGCGGCCAATTAGCAGCAGAAGCCTCCGAGGCCCATTCCTAGAAAAATTGGGAGTGGCTTCCAGAAAACTGAGGGAGGCAACAGTTGTTGCTCACATTAAGAGAAAATCGTTCTCCCAGTAATTTGTGTCACGTCAGCTGGTGTTAATAATACCGCAGCGAAGTCGTTGGCCGAAGGTGGGCGTGGCTAGGCTCCTTCGTACCTAGCTGAACTGCTGCACCAGTTTCAGCCTCTTTGAGCCCTCAGATTCTGTATGGACAATTAATTAGCTGTTCCATTCCTCTGCTTAAAGACCGTTGGCAACAGAAGCTGTAGCTCTGCAGGTCCTAGACTGTGGAACTCGCTTCCACAATTCTTATGCAACGACAACTACTCTCCTGCTGCCGACTATGGCTCATCCTTTTCATCGGTCCTGAGCTGCTACTCCTACGCTACTCACTATCTCAACTGCTCTCCTGACTCTACTATGCTTCCCACTTTCTCTTTGTTGCGTGAGATGAAGTCTCTTGGCTACCGAATGCTTACCGAAAGTTGTGTAGCGCACTCACAGCCTAAGCGGCTGTGAGTGCGCTACAGCTTAGGCTGTGAGTGGGCTGTATACAAAACTCTCCTGCGCAACACCCGCATAGTCTTCGCGGCTTTGTGGAGTTACATACGGAGATACATTACATTACATTATTGCGGCAGCAAATTAGTATAAATTACTTATATTTATATATATATGTATGTATATAAAATTAGTACTATTAGTACTACTATTATTATTATTACTCGGTGCTTTTTTTTCTCGCTGCGGCGGCGCTGAGAAGGTGCTTTTGAGTAGATGCGACGAAAGGGTCGTAGAATAGATGTGGTAGACTGCGACAGACCTTCCGCACGAGCTGTCGTCGGACTGGGTACCGCGACCGAGCAACAAGCCTGCTGGCTCCAACGCCAAACACTTTATTCTGAAAAAACACGCCGGCCACGCCCAGTCTACGCACTCAAGACGGCTGTCGGGGTCGAGAGACCTGTAGCACTTCCTTCGGTTTTACTCCTTCGGCAGCCCTTATATTTCATGCGTGAGTTGTTTTTCGAACTGTCGTGCCATTGCTCATTCCGAACCCACCCGACAGCTGGCGGCAGTTTGTGGTAGATGGATGTCCCCACAAATGCCGCCAATGCACTGATTTGGGCATGACTGACTAGTCATCTGCCGAGTCATCGCCTGCCCGTCCACTGTTCGTGAGCCTGCCGCTGCTTGGGCAGTCTGAGCTCTCACATCCATCACATAGCCGTGCTGGTTAAGCTCCCGGCTATTTCCGATCAGCCTTGGCCCATGCTCCAGCGTGGCATCGGACTCTTGGAGCTTGATTAATTGCTCCTGCTGACTAAGCCCGACAGCGGGCTCGGCCTCCTCTCCTGCTCGTTGCGTCCCCGGCCCCGCCCCGTCTGGTGAATTCGCGACTCTGCCGCGGGTCACTCGTTCAAATCTGCTTTGGAAGAGATCCCTCTCTTCGACTTGGCCGCCACAGTAGCAGCTCGGGGTTCAAGACCTCGTCCGCTGGGCTTGGGCTTGGCTCCGCTGGGCTTGGCTCCGCTGGGCTTGGCTCCGCTGGGCTTGGCTCCGCTGGGCTTGGCTCCGCTGGGCTTGGCTCCGCTGGGCTTGGCTCCGCTGGGCTTGGCTCCGCTGGGCTTGGCTCCGCTGGGCTTGGCTCCGCTGGGCTTGGCTCCGCTGGGCTTGGCTCCGCTGGGCTTGGCTTGGATCCGCTGGGCTTGGGCTTGGCTCCGCTGGGCTTGGCTCCGCTGGGCTTGGCTCCGCTGGGCTTGGCTCCGCTGGGCTTGGCTCCGCTGGGCTTGGCTCCGCTGGGCTTGGCTCCGCTGGGCTTGGCTCCGCTGGGCTTGGCTCCGCTGGGCTTGGCTCCGCTCGGCTCGGGGCTTGGCTCCGCTGGGCTTGGCTCCGCTGGGCTTGGCTCCGCTGGGCTTGGCTCCGCTGGGCTTGGCTCCGCTGGGCTTGGCTCCGCTGGGCTTGGCTCCGCTGGGCTTGGCTCCGCTGGGCTTGGCTCCGCTGGGCTTGGCTCCGCTCCTGACTGAGCTGGCTGCTCCTGCTCCTCAAGCCCGGCACGTCGCTCCTCGAGCCTGACTTTGCTCGGCCAATGCCAGCTCGAGGTATCTCCGAAGACACTGCTCCCTGCACTGCTCCGCTGTCTCCGCTCCTGCTCCTTTCGCTCGTCCTCCCATCGCTGCTCCCGCTCCGCGCTCGCTTCCTCCTCCTTCGCATCCCTTTATGCAGACGGAGCATCCTCCGCCAACTGCTGCTCAAAGCTTGAAGCTCGACAGAAGAAGTAACTCCCATTCTCTCAGGCCTCTCGAATCCGGTCTCGCCAAAATCCCCGAACTCGCCCTTCCTCGCTGGTAACTCGGACCAGAGCGCGTTGGTATGCGCAGCTCTGGCCGAACTTGTGCTCACTTAGACGCAGAACCTGGGGGGGGCGAGAGAGAGAGAGAGAGAGAGAGAGAGAGAGAGAGAGAGAGAGAGAGAGAGAGAGAGACCTTTCCTTTCTATCCCGCTGAACCACCAAATGGCACAGCCCTCCGCGACCAGTCGTCGGGCTGGGTGGCGCGACCGAGCAACAAGCCTGCTGGCTCCAACGCCAGAAACCTTTTATTCCAAAGCACGCCACGCCCAGGTCTACGCACTCTAGACGGCTGCCGGCGTCGAGAGACCTGTAGCCCTCCCCTCGGCCATACTCCTTCCGCAGCCCCGTTATATTCCATGCACGCGTTGTTTTTCGCACTGTCGGGCCATCGTCCGTTCCGAACCCGCCCGACAGCTGGCGACAGTTTGTGGTAGATGGATGACCCCACGGATGCCGCCTATGCATGGATTTTGGCAAGACTGCCGACTCATCGTCTGCCGAGTCATCGTCTGCTGCCCTTCCACTGCTCGTGAGCCTGCGGCTGCTTAGGCAGTCTGCGAACCCTCGTAGGGCCTATCCGCCCAGTGCTCGCAGCCGGCTGCTAAGAGTCATGCTCCCTCACGTAGACGTGGTCGAGTGCTGCCGTCATTCGCTCGGATGCAACTGGATTGGCAAATCCGAGGCGACCGGACAGAACCGGAAATGCTCAATAACGCGTGCCGCTGCGGAGCGCCTGCCGTGGACGTGACCCCCGCAGCAGCTGAGCCGCCGAGCAGAGCACGCGACCCCGACAGCGCGGTGCTACGCACCAAGTAGCGCCGCCACGTCTCGAGCGTTAGTTAATTCATCACGCCACTGACCGACCGCCACACAGTAAACAAAGTTGCGGTCCTCCAATTGCCTCAGCGGTCAATCTATGGCGGTCCGGCTGCCTCAGCGGTCAATCTACGGCGGTCCGGCTATTCCCGTCGGCTTACTCCGACTAGCCTGGATGATGGCGTAAACAAGCTAGCATGCTTAATTTAGCCTCCGCAGTTTCCCCTAATCTGGAGCGCGCTTCAAATCCGACGCACCCGAGCTAATCGCAGGCTTGTCAACGCCGGGCTGAGATGATTTTGAGTAGACGTAGGCGACGAATGCGGTGCACGAAGCAGCGGAATCTGGGCCTCGCAAGGTCAGACGCTCGCTACCGTTTCGACATTTGTCGTCGTTAGCGTGTTTTATTACAGCTAGCCATCACATCCGATCCCTATCCAAGATTAGGAGCTGTCTCCCACAGTGGCTTGTAAAAAATTTAACTAGCTCTTTAGTTCTGTCTCGGCTTGATTGCTGTAATTCCCTTTTGGCTGGGCTGCCAAAGAAACCTATTCGGCCACTGCAGCTGACTGTGAATGTGGCTGCAAGGCTGGTCTTCAAGTCCCAGCGGTTTGAGCACGTGTCTCCTTTGCTGAAAGAGCTAGAATAGTTGCCGGTTGAGCAAAGGATACATATCAAAGTTCTTACACTGACCCACAAGGCCCGCGACGGCTTGGCTCCTTCGTACCTAGCTGAACTGCTGCATCAGTTTCAGCCTCTTCGCGCCCTCAGGTCCTATGTGGGCAACAAATTAGCTGTCCCATTCCTCCGCTTAAAGACAGTTGCCGACAGAAGCTTTAGCTCTGCAGGTCCTAGACTGTGGAACTCGCTTCCACAATTCTTACGCAACGACAACTACTGTCCTACTGCCGACTATGGCATATCCTTTTCAGCGGTCCTGAGCTGCTACTTCCATGCTACTCACTACCTGAACTGCTCTCCTGACTCTGCTATGCTTCCCACTTTTTCTTTGTTGCGTGAGATGAAGTCTGTTGGCTACCGAATTCGTACCGAAAACCGCTTAGGCTGTGGGTGCGCTATACAAAACTCTCCTGCGTAACACCCATATGGTCTATATGACTTTGTGGAAGTACAGACGGAGATACATTGCATTACATTACATTACATTTATCAAGTCTGGAGGCAGATGAACGGTCACTTTGCGCAGGCACATTATGGCGCGGTGAGGTGCGTGAATTGAATACAGAAATTGCAATGGTGTTCACGCCTGCGAATGAAAACCGGCAAACTCTTTAGCCGCCAAGTAGTTTGCACTCTGGAGACTGTTTCACTACGTACTGAATAAAGTGGCTGCCTTCAGTTTGCAATCGCTTGCTGTACGACGTTCATCTGACGCAATGAAGTAGATATAAAAGGTATTAATGAGCTAGAGAAGTAGTAGTGGACATTGAGGACAATGAAGTGGCAGTGCAGGACGGCCGTAGAGGAGTGCCACATTGGCAGCAGGAGTAAATGTAACACATCAATACTAGGGTTGGATGTGATTTCCGCATAAATATGAAATCGACACAAAAAGTATCGAAATAACGATAAATCAGCAATAGGTTAGGCTAATTCAAATTTATGGAAATTTTAACATTAAAATTTGATTGCATCGTGAATATTTAGTATTGAAAAATGTGCGTGTCGAGACTAATAAATGTTCACGAATTAGAATGTTGTTTAGTAAGAGATCGGGCATATCCGTTTTTAGACGGAATAAAGCAAGCCCAACTTATGCTAAAATTAACGAGGCTCTCTGCGGCAATCGCATAGAATTCTCTACGTTAGCGGCATGGACTTACTATGGTTACCTAAGGTACCGATGCTTTTGATTGCAGCCTCGCGTCAACATACACGGCGCATGCGTGCATGCGTGCATGCACCGTGTAGGCGTCTATGCGTGCCAGTGCAGCAAAGAGATCCGACATCTGTGCAGCATATTCTGCATTTTCATGAAGCAACATCGACAATCGCATGGAGCTCGGAATGCGCACATTCTTGATTTATTATTTAGATGATCTTGTCTTCATTTAATAGGAGAAAGCTGCTGTAATTGCTAGGTAGGCTTGAAATAAGCTAGCAAGATGTTCTGTGGAACTCGTTCAAGCGCCGCCGAAATTGAATGTGGTAACCCGTTCAAAATCTAAAAGAGTCTGCAGCTTAACTAGTACTACACGATCTTAACTAGTACTACACGATCTTAACTAGTACTACACGATCTTAACTAGTACTACACGATCTTAACTAGTACTACACGATCTTAACTAGTACTACACGATCTTAACTAGTACTACACGATCTTAACTAGTACTACACCATCTTAACTAGTACTACACGATCTTAACTTGTACTACACGATCTTAACTAGTACTACACGATCTTAACTAGTACTACACGATCTTAACTAGTACTACACGATCTTAACTAGTACTACACGATCTTAACTAGTACTACACGATCTTAACTAGTACTACACGATCTTAACTAGTACTACACGATCTTAACTAGTACTACACGATCTTAACTAGTACTACACGATCTTAACTAGTACTACACGATCTTAACTAGTACTACACGATCTTAACTAGTACTACACGATCTTAACTAGTACTACACGATCTTAACTTGTACTACACGATCTTAACTAGTACTACACGATCTTAACTAGTACTACACGATCTTAACTAGTACTACACGATCTTAACTAGTACTACACGATCTTAACTAGTACTACACGATCTTAACTAGTACTACACGATCTTAACTAGTACTACACGATCTTAACTAGTACTACACGATCTTAACTAGTACTACACGATCTTAACTAGTACTACACGATCTTAACTAGTACTACACGATCTTAACTTGTACTACACGATCTTAACTAGTACTACACGATCTTAACTAGTACTACACGATCTTAACTAGTACTACACGATCTTAACTTGTACTACACGATCTTAACTAGTACTACACGATCTTAACTAGTACTACACGATCTTAACTTGTACTACACGATCTTAACTTGTACTACACGATCTTAACTAGTACTACACGATCTTAACTAGTACTACACGATCTTAACTTGTACTACACGATCTTAACTAGTACTACACGATCTTAACTAGTACTACACGATCTTAACTAGTACTACACGATCTTAACTAGTACTACACGATCTTAACTAGTACTACACGATCTTAACTAGTACTACACGATCTTAACTAGTACTACACGATCTTAACTTGTACTACACGATCTTAAACTAGTACTACACGATCTTAACTAGTACTACACGATCTTAACTAGTACTACTACACGATCTTAACTAGTACTACACGATCTTAACTAGTACTACACGATCTTAACTAGTACTACACGATCTTAACTAGTACTACACGATCTTAACTAGTACTACACGATCTTAACTAGTACTACACGATCTTAACTAGTACTACACGATCTTAACTAGTACTACACGATCTTAACTAGTACTACACGATCTTAACTAGTACTACACGATCTTAACTTGTACTACACGATCTTAACTAGTACTACACGATCTTAACTAGTACTACACGATCTTAACTAGTACTACACGATCTTAACTAGTACTACACGATCTTAACTAGTACTACACGATCTTAACTAGTACTACACGATCTTAACTAGTACTACACGATCTTAACTAGTACTACACGATCTTAACTAGTACTACACGATCTTAACTTGTACTACACGATCTTAACTTGTACTACACGATCTTAACTAGTACTACACGATCTTAACTAGTACTACACGATCTTAACTAGTACTACACGATCTTAACTAGTACTACACGATCTTAACTTGTACTACACGATCTTAACTTGTACTACACGATCTTAACTAGTACTACACGATCTTAACTAGTACTACACGATCTTAACTAGTACTACACGATCTTAACTAGTACTACACGATCTTAACTTGTACTACACGATCTTAACTAGTACTACTACAACGATCTTAACTAGTACTACACGATCTTAACTTGTACTACACGATCTTAACTTGTACTACACGATCTTAACTAGTACTACACGATCTTAACTAGTACTACACGAACTGTAACTTGTACTACACGATCTTAACTTGTACTACACGATCTTAACTTGTACTACACGATCTTAACTAGTACTACACGATCTTAACTTGTACTACACGATCTTAACTTGTACTACACGATCTTAACTTAACTTGTACTACACGATCTTAACTTGTACTACACGATCTTAACTAGTACTACACGATAGTTAACTAGTAACTAGTACTACACGATCTTAACTAGTACTACACGTACTACACGATCTACACGATCTTAACTAGTACTACACGATCTTAACTTGTACTACACGATCTTAACTTGTACTACACGATCTTAACTAGTACTACACGATCTTAACTAGTACTACACGATCTTAACTAGTACTACACGATCTTAACTAGTACTACACGATCGATCTTAACTAGTACTACACGATCTTAACTAGTACTACACGATCTTAACTTGTACTACACGATCTTAACTAGTACTACACGATCTTAACTAGTACTACACGATCTTAACTTGTACTACACGATCTTAACTTGTACTACACGATCTTAACTAGTACTACACGATCTTACTAGTACTACGATCTTAACTAGTACTACACGATCTTAACTAGTACTACACGATCTTAACTAGTACTACACGATCTTAACTTGTACTACACGATCTTAACTAGTACTACACGATCTTATCTTAACTAGTACTACACGATCTTAACTTGTACTACACGATCTTAACTTGTACTACACGATCTTAACTTGTACTACACGATCTTAACTAGTACTACACGATCTTAACTAGTACTACTACACGATCTTAACTAGTACTACACGATCTTAACTAGTACTACACGATCTTAACTAGTACTACACGATCTTAACTAGTACTACACGATCTTAACTAGTACTACACGATCTTAACTAGTACTACACGATCTTAACTAGTACTACACGATCATGATGCTTTTCATCCCTGCTATATATCTATATATCATCCCTGCTATATGCTATATGCTATATCTATAATCACGTTGACATTTAACTGCATCGAGATGAGCATTTGAGGTGTCCCAAGACACCAAGTGAATTTTCCACCTCCGGTAAAGCTGCGACGCATTTCTTGCTGTGCATAAGTATAAAAATAGCTCGACTTTGAAAGAACATCGAACATCTGTCACTTTGAAATAATAACACATTTTATAGCTCCTTCAGCGACCTTAACCTCTTTCTAGGCACTTAACAGATGTTGTAAATAAAACATGATCAAATGGTTAGTGGTCGCATGCACGATGTCATCAAGTACAACCTGTGGTTATTCGAGGTGACATGCACACGGTCAGCATGCCAGTAAGGTTAGTGGCATCATGCACTGTGTCAGCACTCACAAGCACATAAAGAACGAGAATCGTATGACCCCACTAAATGCTGCGATAAATAGATGCGTTTTTGAACTTTTTTTAAATGTCGTCAAGTGAAGGGGTGTCGTGACGTCTATCGGGAGTGAGTTCTTGGCTTAGGGAGCGTACGAACTAAAGGCACGGTCTCCAAAGTATTTGAGGTTCGTACTTTAAGTGCAGCTAAATTATTTTATTCGGAAAAGCGGGTGGTACGATGCCTAGCCTGGTGTGGGAGTAAATCTAATAGGTAGTCTGGGACCAACAAAAGAAGCGACATAAAAGTGAGTGACAGAAGCTTACAGTCGATGAGCAGTCGTCTGGTAGCTAATGCAGATAGGTGAGAAGTGGAGCGATACTGCAACCGGGACGCTCACGACAGGCTAGCCTAGTTGCTATGATGCATTTCAGCTCTGGCATTGACCCCCATGTAACTCGTTTGCTTAGCCATAACAGCAGCAATGCTGTAGGCACTCGTGTCGGTAGAGTTAAGGAAGAGCTAAAACTCTGTCTCTGTCTGTCTGTCTGTCTGTCTGTCTGTCTGTCTGTCTGTCTGTCTGTCTGTCTGTCTGTCTGCCTCGCCTTCCTTCCTCCCTCCCCCTCTCTCTCTCTCTCTCTTTTTCTCTGTCTGTCTGTTTCTCTCCTTCTCTCCTCCTCTTCTTCCCTTCCTCTCTCTCTCTCTTTCTCTCTCTCTCTCTCTCTCTCTCTCTCTCTCTCTCTCTGTTTCTCTCTCTCTCTCTCTCTGTTTCTCTCTCTCTCGCTCTGTCTTTGTCTCTCTCTTTCTCTCTGTCTAGTTTTGCACCAGCCGTAAGCGCCTGATTTCGCCGGCTGGTAGACCATCAAGCAGTGAGTTACAGAAGTCGAGTCTGGGTTCACAAAGGCACGAACCTATTTAGATGTTGTATCTCTTTCTAAGCAAGCCCGAGTTTTAGCAACTTTATGTAGTTGAAAGAAGGCAGACTTGACAGTGGAGCTGATGTATTCGTCTAATGAAAGGTCACTTTGGAAGAGGACACCTAGATTTCGCAAAGATTCAACAGGGCATATGCTGGCAGAGCCGAGTTTGAGCAAGCAATACGTTTTCCAATTTCAGAATCCACTTTGATTTTATCATAGCTATTTAGATGGTTTTCTCTTCATTTAATAGGATAAAGCTGTTGTCAACCACGTGCAGATAGATGTTAGCAATTTATGCAGCAAGCGAGTTAAGAGAATTCGACACAGCGGAGGGCTAGGAGGCATCAAAGCAAAAGTACGACTGAGTGTCAGCTGCATAGAAGTAAAAGCATAGGTTGTGCTTGGCGATCACATTGGCCAGAGGAAGAGTATAAACTGCGAAAAGAAGCGGACCAAGCGCAGAGCTGCCCTTAAGTACCCCATACTTCAGTGGTTACTCGGATGGTCTTTTACCATTCGCATCCATACCCCAACAGTTTCTCGATGAGATAGTGCTTAAACCATTGTAGCGCCAGTATTGCCCAGGCGAGATTAGAGCCGCTCGAGGACTTGATGATCAACAGTATCACATGCAGCCAAAAGATCGTGCAAAACAAGCAGAGAGACTTCATATAAGTCTGCATGCCTGAGATGGTCGTTATAAACACTAAGCGATTCTGACTCTACGGAGTGATTGGCTCTGAAACCCGCCAGGAACTTTCTTACTAGGTTTGAAGTTTCAATGTAAAAATGTCAGCTGGTTTACCATAGCTCTTTCCAGTGTCTTTGATAGTAACGGTACATAGGAGACTGTGCGGAAACTGCTCAAGTTATCTCGGTCTTTCGCTTCTTTCTTAATTAGTAGCCTAACTACAGCCATTTGAAAGGGGCAGGGACGTGCCCAGAGGTTAATGACATATTTATTATGTTAGATATGCGTGGCAGCATAAGATCTATGCATCGTAGAAGTACGACAGATGGTGTAGAATCTAGATGGCTAGTAGTCCTATTTGATTGGGATATTAATTTTAGAATGAAGTCGCGCTTGGCGTCCTTGAATGTAGACATTGAGGCGCTGTGCAGAATTGAGGAAGGGAGGCCCTGTGGGGTGGTTATTGTTTCCATTGAGTCCAGACGCGAGACTGCTGCTTAAGGAATGTAGTCTCTGATCTTGTCTATCTTGCTGACAAAGAAGCTACAGAAGCGATCGCCTAGGTCGTCACAAGGCTCACTAAGTAAGGAGCAAACCTGGGAGCCGTTATGAAGGTGGTTGCTCGTAGCTTTTTTGGATTGTGCATCTGTGATTTAATGATATTTTTTATAGAAGCTAGATTTGGTCTTAGAAAAGATAGGTAGGTACGAGCTACCGTAGTATCCATGTGTCAGCCGATTGAAAGTCAGTCCTAAACTTTTGCATGCTTTCTAAATCTTGTGCTTAGTAGACGTAGCTAATTTAATGCACCTGGTAAAACGCAGGCCATTTGGGCGAGGGCGCACGTTGCGCTTAGTCAGAGGTGCAACCTGGTCGAGCATGTTAGCTAATGTCGGGCTATTGCATTTCACCAATGATTACTGGTCGGATGGAGGATCGAGCAGCGAGGACAAAGAAAATATTCACTCACGGACAGCATCACTGCCAAGGGTCTTGAGTTTCAGTGAATTACAAGTTACTTTAGATGCAGAGGAGGGCACACACTGTAGACTGAATGAGATCCGCATGGGGTCAGATGAACAGATATTGGTAATAATAGATGACGATAGCGTACAGTTGTCGGAGAAACTTTTGTCAAGTGTGTGACCCTTTGTGTGACTAGAGTCGTGCTTATGAGCCACAAAAGAAAGTGAGTCCGTAATTGAACCAAATTTAGTGCTTAAGGTGTCAGTTAGGTTTTCGAAATCAATGTTGAAATCACTCATTACGAGGACAAATCAATTTCTTGCACACACTATCAAAATCTGATCAGTTGAATCCACAAAAATAAATAGATCAATCATATGAATCAAAGACCCTTGACATTGATGCTGTCCGAGCGGAAATATCTTCTTCGCTCCTGCTGCTCAATCCCCCTTGTGACCTGTCATGATTGGTAGAATGCTGCAACACGACACTAGCTGACAAGCTCGACAATTTCGCACCTCTGACACCGCAGCGCACCGTGCTACCTCGCCCAGACGGCCTATGGTTTACTAAGACATTAAGCTAGCTAGGTATACTAAGCTAAAGCTTGAAAAAGCATACAAAGATCAGGACTTACTGTCCATCGACAGGCATACAAGGAATACTGTAAATCGTACCAATCGATCCTATTAAAGGTCGAGTTTATCTACTGCGAAAACTATGTTGATTTACATACGCACACTCAAAATATGCTGATGTCTACGACCAACCATCGCCTTAACCACTCAAGGTTAGGTCCTTACCTGATGATCCTTGTGATGATCTAGCTCATCTTTTCTCTAGCTTCTTTGTCAACAAAGATGGATGTCATCAAAGGTGGACAAGATCAGGAAGTCCATCCCTAGGGTGGCAGCAACCCTCCTGGAATCATGTCGGATTGACTTCAAGGTTTTGTCGCTCACTTTTAGGTCTCTTCATTCTATGGCTCCAGCCTATCTTTCAGATATACTCCCCAATCAGGCCAAGCATCGTACTACCCGCTTTTCGGAATCCAACAGTCTGGAAATACCTCGTACAAACCTTAAATCCTTTGGAGACCGTGCATTTAGCTCATTTGCTCCCATAGCCTGGAACTCCCTCCCGACCTGCGTCAGAACATCCCCTGACCTGACCACATTTAAAAGAAACTTAAAAACACACCTATTTAGGACAGCATTTAGTGGGTCCCTGGGATTCGTTCTTGATGTGCTTATGCGTGCTGACACTGTGCATGCTGCCACTAACCACATTTGCATGCTGACCGTGTGCATGTCACCCCTAACCATATTATTCATTGTGTTTGTTTTTCAAGCATGATTTTACTTACCATTCAATTGCATTTCACTTTGCAGCAAATGTAAAGCGCCTAGAAAGAGATTAAGTTCTCTGAGGGCGCTTTATCAAGTGCAAGTGCAATATTATTATGTCCCTCAATTCCAAGCAGCACCTCAATGTCTACACTCAAGGAGGCCACTAATGAACTTGTTCTGAAGCTGATATCTCAATCAAAGAAGAGAACTAGTAATCTATACCCTGGTCCCGCTGTCCTTCTACGATACATAGATCTGCTGTCATACTTATCTAACATTATAAATATGTCATTAGGCTCCGGTCAGGTCCCAGCGCCTCCCAATAAGGCTGTAGTCGGGCCACTACTCAAGAACGCAACACTAGACCACGAGAAATTTAGCAGCTTCCGCCTGGTCTCCCTTCCACCGTTCTAATCAGACACTAAAACGAGTCGTGGTGCAGACCAGCTGAACTCATATATTGAAACTTCAAACAGTTGCTAGTAAATCCCAGTCTGATTTTAGAGCTAATCACTCCAGAGAGCCCCCATTGCTTCGGGTTTATAACGACGTACTCAGGAATGCAGACTTGGGTAGAGTCACTCTGCTTGTTTTGCTCGAACGTTGGGCAACTGTTGATACTATCGATCACCAAGTCCTTCTTGAGCGCCTCTCATCACCTGGGCATCACTGAAAATACATTGCAATGATTCGGGTCCTATCTCAGCAGACGACTCCAGATTATTTATGTAAGTGGACAAAGATCATCCAAGGAATCTCTGAAGTATGGGGTACCTCTGAGTTCTGTGCTTGGTCCCGTTCTCTTTTCACAGTTTATATACTCTCCCATTTGCCGATGTGATTGCCAGGCACATTCACTTCTGTGCAGATGACACTCAACTCTATGTAATGTAATGTATCTCCGTCTGTAACTCCACAAAATCATAAAGACTATGTGGGTGTTACGCAGGAGAGTTTTGTATAGCGCACTCACAGCCTCGGCAGCAAGCATTCTTAAATTGAATGATGATAGAACCAACTTACAAGTTATGGGAAAACCTAGGATGATTCAGAAATTAAAAATTGTTAGCACTCACAATCATCTCTGCCAGCACATGTCCCGCTGAGTCTGCACGAAATCTAGGTGCCATGTTCCAAGGTGACCTTTCATTAAACGACCGCATCAGCTCCTCAGTCAAGTCTGCCTACTTTCAGCTACACGACATTGCTAAAATTCGGGCTTGTTTAGGCAGGGATATCACATCTAAATTAGTCCATGTATTTTGAGATCCGTCTTGACCTCTGTAACTCGCTGCTTGGTGGTCTACAGGCCTGTGCAATCAGGCGCTTACAGCTGGTGCAAAACTCTGCAACTAGGCTTTCTGTCGTGAGCGTTGCAGTTGCCACATCATACCACTTTTTGCCGACCTGTACGAGCTCTCAGTCAAGCAACACATCGACTTCAAGGTTCAGTCATTCACTTTTAGGTCCTTTCATGTTTTGGCTCCAGCCTATCTATTAGATATACACCCACACCTGGCTAAGCATCGTATCACTCGCTTTTCCGAATCTAATCAAATACCTTTACTTCGTGCGAATCTCAAATCCTTTGGAGATCGTGCTTTTAGTTCAACTGCTCCTAAAGTCTGGAACTCACTACCGACTTGCGTCACGACATCTCCTGACTTGACCACATTTAAAAAGAAACTGAAAACGCATCTAATTATCACAGCATTTAGTGGGGTCATTTTATATTCGTCCTTTACGTGCTTATGCGTGGTGACACTGTGCACGCTGCTACTAACCACATTTGTATGCTGACCCTGTGCATGTCACTCGTAACCATGTTGTGCTTGTTGTCATTGAGAATGCCACCACTAACCATTCGATCGTGCTTCCTTAGCAGCAAATTTAAAGTGCCTAGAACGGCATTGAGTTCTCTGAGGGCGTTTTAGCATTAGTGCATTATTATTATTACCTTATTATTAAGCTCTAAGTTGAGCTGCCTGTGATCTCGCCGGCCTGATGAACACTAAGGTAGAGTGATTGGGTGAATTTTTCGTGTGAGATCGCGTAGGGCGGCACGAGACAGCCCTGGAAATAGCAAACATGCTGGGCTTCCGGACAAGCGGGTTTCGCTAGCCGCGGCGTCTACGGGTCTAAGCAACAGCGCTTCTCATGACTCAGATTTTCTTGTACACTTAACCTCCAAGTAATGTCGAAGTGTCTCAAAATAGTCACCGTTGGCCAATGTATGGAAGACGCAAGGCAACCGTTGGATTGTCTATTGCTGAAATATTGTCAAGATACGACAGCGCCGACGAACGTTAGTATGCCGGCTACAGCGAGTCTTTGCATTGGCCCACCCGTGCGTTTTTTTATTCGCAATCGGTCTTGTCTTTTGTGCTCGCGAGCGCAGTTAAGAAAGCTCGTTAAACACAATGCGCGTTTTCTTCAGCTTCGGCATTGATAAAAAGAAAACCATAGTTTCCTACGTGGTTGAAAAAATGTGTGCCAAACAGCTTGCATACTCGAATACCGTTGGGTCCCTCCCATTTATCAGGTGACTTGCTTCATGAGCTTGAGCTATCTTCCAAAAACAGCACGCATGTCGTCAAAATCACATGCTGAACTTAAGGATATTTCTGAGATAATTGTACAGTTAAAATCATCAAGAACCTGCAATACCTCAGTAAAGAACCACCAAACAGGTTCATAGCTTCCTTAAAAAGACAGAAGTCAGATTGCGGCCTATGAACTTCACGCTATTTACGCGACGAGGTACTTGTAAAAAAGGTATCGCAGTCCATCTCGGATTTGTATAGTTTTTAGTGAAGCAGTCAAATTCTGAAGCTTTCAAATACTCAACTAGATTTGGACCAAATGAATTGCAAGATTGTTTGCATTTCGTCTACACTTCTGTAAATCAATACCTGCAGGAATCCCTGCTATGCAATAAGTGCGTAGACAGAGATTTAGTTATTTTTTGTGCTAATTTGATATTTTATAAATATTAATTGTAATGCCCGAATTGAAATAAAAACTATTCGAACAAGATTCTCATCAAGCCGAGCCCTTTCAAGGATGCTTGTCTAGATAATGAACAAGAAGTGACACGCTGAATTATGGTGAACAACAAAATATTACTTATTTTAACTACGTTGTGAATATCCCAAATACTTGGGTAATTATATCCTTCGCATTAATTCTTCTAAACATTGCAATTTTTTAGCAAATTGTCGCCAGTATTGTAAATCAAATAGTCATTGAATTTGCGTAGACTAATTACCTCAATGCACGTAAATCACTGCTTGCTGATCTACCGGCCTGTGCAATCAGGCACTTGCAGCTGGTGCAAAACTTTGCAGCTAGTCTTGTCTGTCGTGAGCGTCACAGTTGCCACGTTACAATAATTCTCGCCAATCCTCACTGGTTCCCAACCTAGAAGCGTGTTGACTTTAAGATTCGGACACTCACTCAGTTAGATTCCTTCCTTCTCTTGCTCTAGCTTATAAAAATACTTCACAGTCAGGCTATTCATCGTACCACCCTCTTTTCTGACTGAAGTCGTTCAACTGAGCCTCAAACAGACATAAATCTTGAGGAGCCCATGCCTGTAGTTCTTACGCTCTCAAAGCGTGGAGCTGACTCCCGACTCACTTTACATCATCCGCTGACTAGACGCCACGTAAAAAAAAAAAGCATAAAACGCACTTGCTCCTCACGGAATTCGCTCGGTCCGCGTCACTCGTCGTTTCAGTACTTGTGCGAGCTGACACTGTGAATATTGTCGCTAAAATTGACACGCTTCCTTTATAGCATAGGTAAATTTCCTTAAAAGACATTATCGTCTCAGAGTGCGCTATAAAAAATGTGTTCTTAGGATCAATATTATTCGCCGGCTGCTTAAGCGGTCGTGCGACTATAGATGCTTGCACGAGCGGCCGCTGGGCGGTCAAGCAGCTCCCCTTGACCTGAAGGTCAAGCTGCGAAGCGATACGTCAGGTCAAATGCGTTTAGAGATCGCTACCATCATAGCTCAATTTTTTCCATCGCGATTTTGATTCGAAAAATTGGCCCACGTGCTGTCCGCGTGGCGCGACTCCTCATTCGCCGGCGCAGCGACTGCTCGAACGCGGGGCTTGAGCGACACGTAAAGGAACGAAGGGGGCGCGGTCGTTGCTGGCGGACAGACCTCGACGCCGGGGGCGACGCACCCTTGAACAGCCGGGCCGAGAGGCGCCGCTTATTAGGGGTCCACGATGGATTGCCGCTTGCGACGCATCGCGAGCGGCGATCCATCGTGTCACCCAGGTGACACCTGGGTGTGTTGCCGCTGCAGGCCTAACGACCTGGACTCGCACTCTGGACCACGATAGGGACGCGGCGCAGCGCCACCTTGCGTAATGGCCTCCCGCTCGCTGCGGCGTTCTCGTGAATTGCGCCCCCTTTATGAGCTCAGGCCCGCGGCAATTGCTGTGCAAGTTATTGTCACTCAGTACGTCACACTAGGTCTTTATCCGGCCTATGCGAAGTGCATTGATCGCGATCTAGTTCTCCTATTTTGCCACGCACACGCTGCCAAGTATTGCTTTGCAATCCGTGAGATCCATTATTCTGCGAAGTCACTCAATTTGCCGGAGTCTCGCGTATGCCAATAGAATGCTGCGCCGGTCTGAATGACGATGCACCTTTGATCTTGTGCCTAACAAATGCACCGGCGTCGGCTGGCGATCATAATAGATACTTCGGCGCTCTACTGAGTCGCCGCGTCACCGAGGTCGCTCCGCCCAGGCTCGCACCGGAAGCCCGCAGCTCGTCTAGCCAGGCCGCAGCCAGCCTGTGGACTACTCTGGCGGAGTAGTACTGCGGCGCGGAGCCGTGCAGGCGATGCGCCTGCGCGTCCTCGAAGTCGTTGCGTCCGCCTCCGCCGCCTCCGCCGCCGCCGCCTCCGCCGCCGCCGCCGCCGCCGCCGCCGCCGCCGCCGCCGCCGCCGCCGCCGGCATTTGCGCGTCGGTCAGTATTGACAGCAGTCGCGGGAGGGTGGCAGCGTTTTCGTCGTTACTCGGACGCGCCTCGCGGCTCTGACCGGCGTCGGTGGCGGCGTCCGATAGAAATCGACCGCCTGCTGCTAAGCAGTCCACCAATCCGATGCTTTGGCGAGGCGCGCCCCGAGTTCGGCCGAGCGAGGAAGACGCTCCTGGCTGAGCAGCGCGCGCCGGGCCGACGGCCGGCGCGCGAGGGGGCGCCAGGGGTCAAGGCTGCCCGGGTGCTCGCCAGGCTGCCATGGTGGTTAATCTGAGACGGGTGGCGAGAAGAGAAAGATAAGCACACTCTACCGCATATTCCCGCGGGAAAACCGTGCAGATTAGCTGGCCGCCGACTCGATTCACCCGCTCGCGGCTGCCAAGGGAAGCGCTAGGCGAAGCGACGGTAGATCGGACATCATTTTAGAGCCCAGGGCAGCTGGTGCGCGCGCGAGCTGGGTGCATCAGCCCGCGCCGAGACGCTCCTTGAGGCCATTTATTGCCGCTCGACGAAAGCATTCGCATTCGCGTGCACGCGCCTCGGCTTAGTATTATGATTTTATTATTATAACGCCTCGGCACTTACGGCTAGTACAAAACTCTGCAGCCAGGCTTGTCTGTCGTGAGCGCGTCGCAGTTGCCGCACGTCACACCACTTCTCGCCGACCTGCACTGGCTCCCAGTCAAGCAAGCAACACGTCGACTTCGAGGTTTTGTCGCTCACTTTTAGGTCTCTTCATTCTTTGGCTCCAGCCTACCTATCAGAACTACTCCCGCATGAGGCTAAGTATCGTACCAGTCACTTTTCGGAATCTAATTGTTCACCTCTAATTGTATACATCCCACAAAAATTAGATCCTTTGGAGACCGTGCCTTTAGTTCAAATGCTCCCAAAGCGTGGAACTCACTCCCGACTTGCATCACGACATTCCCTCACTTGACCAAATTTAAAAAAGAGCAAAAAAATGCATCTATTTATCACAGCATTTAGTGGATTCCTATGATTTGAGCTTTATGTGCTTATGCGTGCTTACACTGTTGCATGCTGCCACTTACCACACTTGCGTGCGGACCCTGTGCATGTCACCCCTAACCATGTTATTCTTGTTGTTTATTGAGCATACGACCACTGACCATTCGATCGTGTTTCCTTTTCAGCAAATGTAACGCGCCTAGAGAGAGATTGAGTTCTCCGAGGGCGCTTTATCAAGTGCATTAGCATTATTATCATTATCATTATAAGCAGTGAGCTACCGAAGTCATGACGGGATGTCACAAGATGCGTGGACTAATTTAGATGTGATGTTCCTGCCTAAACAACACAAATTTTAGCAAGTTATGCAGCTGAAGTAGGCAGGCTTGACTGTGGAGCTGACGTGGTCGTCTAACGAGAGGTCATCGCTTTGAACATGAATTCCTAGATCACGTGCAGATTCAAAAGGAGATACGCTGGCGGAGCAGATTTTGAACGTCAGATTTTCCTATTCCTGAGCCACACTTTGTTTGCCTATAGCTAGTAACTTTTTTGTCGTCATTCAATTTAAGAAAGTTTGCTGCCATTCATGTGCGGATGCCATTAGCCCATGATCGTGGTTATAGATCGGACGTGAACGGCAGAGGAATCAAACTTGGAGCTGTTATCATGGCGAATAGTCAAGTCATGATAACTGCTGTGCATCTGCAATAGAAGACTTCCAGTTGCAACCTGGGACCTGCAGCAGCAACAGCGCTTCGCCTATGAAATGTCCGGCCGAGTCCGGCCTCGCCCACGAACGTGGCGGCAATTTTCGGAGCGCTCGTGCTCGCCCGAAGCCCGAAGCACTTGCGCTCAGCAGCGGGTGAACTCGGCAAACAAGTTTCCAGCTATGAAGAGCCATACTGAAAGACGCACTAATGCGATCGAGTAGCGATAGTGCTTACGGCTATCGACTGCGTTTGCGGGCCCCTTCCTTCGAAGCGCAGTTGCAGCGGTCCGATCAATAGGCAAAGAAGCGGAAATACTAGTGGGGAGCCTCGACTTGCCAGGAGGGCGGCGCGACGCCAGACTTTGATTTCACAGCCCCAGCTAGCCGAGCCGACGGATGACCGTTCGCAGGCCCCGTGCAATGAGCGGGGTGCAAGGTGAAGGGTGAGCCCGGTCCGCCCCGGTCCGCCCGGTGCGCCTCGGCCATCGGCTCAGTTCGAATCTTCGCAGTGCAGGTTGCAGTCGCAGGTTTCCGCTTGCCGATCCTAATTTTAGGTTAGTAACGAATGCAGCGCTCAAGCGTTCAACGGAATGAGCACGACGATGAAGAGCGGCCATTAAGCTGCCGCGTGACCAGTATGTCGGCCGAGGGAATGCATGAAGACGCCGACGCTCGACTGTCGGGCGCTCAAAGGGAGCGGAAGTGGCTGAACCAACGGAAGTGGCTTATTATATGACTGAGAGCTAACTAAGCGCTCCGACGAGGGGATGGAGTCGCTCAGTTAGGCGCCGGAGAGCTAGCGCTATAGTCGGGTTACAAACGAGTACCGTCGTAGTACGGCGGTTCGGTGGCTTTTTAGCAAATAAGAGACTACAGTGGAAGCAAATGTTTGAAACGATGGAGATTTATCCTCTGGCTGCGACATCGTGGAATGTTGCGCTCCCAAAAATTCGGTGAAAGAAACCCCCACCCCCAATGCAATAGGTTCGAGAAAGCGACTCGAATGTGCTATTTATGCATATGCGCAAGTGTATGCGAGAGTGTAAAGAAGACACCGTACAGTATGCAGGCGTAAGTGATTTGCGATTAGTGTAGTTGGGTTAGCTAGTATAGGCTGTTGGATTTCCGAAAAAAGCTCTAGAAGTCATGCCGTCAATCGGAAGTGAGTTCAAGGCCTTGGGAGCACACGAGTTAAATGCTCTTAAAGGGTCGCCAAGCAATTTTTGGTCTTTTCGAGAAACTGCGATGGACATAAGCTTTGAAACCGCTAAATAAAGCTCTTAAGGGCAGCAAGTGGTAGATTATCGTACTTTTTTGCCGTTCACACTATTTCGGACTACGTACTGTATGTAGTACAAGTGCAAGTACACACACATTTATATACCTGTATAGATGTTTATATATAAATAAATATATATATATATATATATACAGTTACTATTACACTTATGTAAAATAAATACGTATAAGAGTACTTATAGCATTCTGGTAACAGCATACTGATACTCTATACGACAGTATACTTATATGTAAGCTAATGCACACCTTTATTACATAAGTAAAGAACCGAGAAAGATAACTAGTCCTCTTTTAGTGTCATGCAGCTGCTACGTCATTCATATTATTCTAATGTTCGGAGACGCTACCCCTCGGTAATCTTGCAACAGACAGTGAACCTGCTCAAAAAGCGTTGGTGAAATGGCGACAGCTTAAATGGCAGTCTTGAATCGTATTTTTAGCCATCAAGTCTTCCCATGCAATTAGCGATACTTCAAATTGGCCTCTGTTGCTGAAGGCTGGTTCGATGTAGACGGCGCTTCGAAGACGATGCAGCCGGTGGCTGCATCACGTCCTTGACCATTGCTCGGCGAGTCAAGGTCATGGGTCAATCGGGTCTTGCGGCCAATGGCCCAAGAAAAAAAGCAGCCATATTCCAGCATTCAAAAGCTCAATACTTTTATTTTAGTAGCAGAATTTCCAGCGATCACAAAGCGACTAGAAATCAGCGATTAAAAATAAACTCGCGAAGAGGTGCGAGGTTACTAGCCACAATTGAGAAACTCTCTGCACTGCACCACACCCTGCAGATCGGGTTCGCCGCCGCACAATTCCTTCCGACGGTTCGAACTCGCGCACAAATCGCGAAACGTCGACGAGAGCACGTGCTCACGTGCCCTTTTCAGGGCGTTCAAAGACGTACATTTAACAGTGCCGCAGCCCAGCAGACCATTCGAGCGGTGCGTGCTGACGCCTTTCAACCACGACCGGGTCGGACTGGACCGGGCCGGCCAGAGAAGGGCCGATTCTTTTTTTTAGAACCCACGCTTCCAGCTGCGCCTCAGCCTCGGCCCGACGCACAAAGGCGAAGGCGATCGACGGTCTGCAAGCTCTCTCTCTCTCTCTCTCTCTCTCTCTCTCTCTCTCTCTCTCTCTCTCTCTCTCTCTCTCTCTCTCTCTCTCTCTCTCTCTCTCTCTCTCTCTCTCTCTCTCTCTCTCTCTCTCTCTCTCTAATCAGCGGCGACGCCCCCCGAGAAAGTCGACTGGCGAAAGCATTGTTGACAGCGAGAGAGCTTCCCACGATCATTATCATCCGAATTTAGGCGCTCCTGCCGGTTGGCTCGGCGATCCGGTGGACTATTAGGCGCAGCTGCAAGCAGACGCAAGTGTAAAGTCCTCGCGCTACCGCTGACGACGCCCTAACGGAAAGGCCAGCGGCGCGAGTCATCTGAAACTGAAGAGCGGCGGAAGCAGGTGCGGCCTCGCTGCTGCGGCTGCGGCGGCGGCGGCAGCAGCAGCAGCAGGGTGGCTGCTGCACCTTGAGCGCCGTGCGCAACGGCGCGGCGAAGCGCGGCGGACGAGATTTTCCGCGAAAGCCGAGCTCGGCTTCCGCGGAAAAAATGCCGACAGAAAAGAGCCACCAGGCCCGCTCCGCTGCGCCACCCAAGAAGCCGCCGCCGCCGCCGCCGCCGCCGCGCGCCAATCGCGGGCGGCGGCGGCGGCGCTCGACGCTTCCTTGGGGCAAGCGAGATTGCAGAGCAGTCGACCGAGCAATCGAGCGGGCGACGCGGCAGGTGTGAAACTTGGCGTGAAACTTTGAGGCATCGAAAGCTTCGCCGTCTGACTGGAGCAGCGGCAGCCGCCGCCGCCGCCGCCGCCGCCGCCGCCGCCGCTGCTGCTCCAGTCAGAGCCCGCCAATTATCCGGAGCGAAGCTGCAGTAAACACGCTGGGCTTACTTACGCTCGACGACCCACTTTTCGGTGGCCTCCGTCCGTCGTGCTGCTGCTAAGTCGCTCGCCGGAGCGGCGGCGAGCGCAGCGCTCCGGCTGCTGCCGGAATGCGTTCGTCAGAACTCGATCTCTCTCGAGTGCCGCGCGCGCGCGAAGGCAGCGGCAGCGGCTGCACGGATGGAGGCGGCAGCGAATCGCTCCGTCGGAGCTTCGTCCGGCGGGTGCTGAAGGTGAAAACGTGCTGGCCAGGGAGGCAGCTCAGGGGTGCAGTATCGCTGTAGCCACAGGTGGATGAGAAATTAGCTGCCAGAGCGTAATGAAGCCCAGAGCTAAGAGCCGACGCTGCTAACTTTCATTAATACAGCGGTGCCTTGACTTACGAGAGTACCAGCTCACGAGTCGAGACAAGAGCCGCCTCTTGGCCGACTTTCTGCTTTGAGTTGAGAGCTAAAATTCTACGAGCCAGCTTCGGATAGGCCACCGAAAGTTGGAGTGAACACAGTGAAACAGCCGACACATCCGCCCTAGCATCCAGTGTCTCACTCGTTCACTTTAAGCGGTGCATAGCGGTGCATAGGAAGCATCAGTGTTGTGCTCGCACTCGTGCTTGCAGTCGTTTTTCAAAACTTCGTTTTTACGGAACCGAAGAAAGTGAATGCGAAGAGCAGTACTGAGAAGGAAAGCAGTAAAAACAGAAGAAGAGCAGTACTGAGAAGGAAAGCAGAGTAAAAACAGAAGAAGAGCAGTACTGAGAAGGAAAGCAGTAAAAAAAGAAGAAGAGCAGTACTGAGAAGGAAAGCAGAGAAAAAACAGAAGAAGAGAAGTACTGAGAAGGAAAGAAGAGTAAAAACAGAAGAAGAGCAGTACTGAGAAGGAAAGCAGAGTAAAAACAGAAGAAGAGCAGTACTGAGAAGGAAAGCAGAGTAAAAACTGAAGAAGAGCAGTACTGAGAAGGAAAGCTTTTAAAACAGAAGAAGAACAGTACTGAGAAGGAAAGCAGAGTAAAAACAGAAGAAGAACAGTACTGAGAAGGAAAGCAGAGTAAAAACAGAAGAAGAGCAGTACTGAGAAGGAAAGCAGTAAAAATAGAAGAAGAACAGTACTGAGAAGGAAAGCAGAGTAAAAACAGAAGAAGAGCAGTACTGAGAAGGAAAGCAGTAAAAATAGAAGAAGAACAGTACTGAGAAGGAAAGCAGAGTAAAAACAGAAGAAGAGCAGTACTGAGAAGGAAAGCAGTAAAAACAGAAGAAGAGCAGTACTGAGAAGGAAAGCAGAGTAAAAACAGAAGAAGAGCAGTACTGAGAAGGAAAGCAGTAAAAACAGAAGAAGAGCAGTACTGAGAAGGAAAGCAGTAAAAACAGAAGAAGAGCAGTACTGAGAAGGAAAGCAGAGTAAAAACAGAAGAAGAGCAGTACTGAGAAGGAAAGCAGTAAAAACAGAAGAAGAGCAGTACTGAGAAGGAAAGCAGAGTAAAAACAGAAGAAGAGCAGTACTGAGAAGGAAAGCAGAGTAAAAACAGAAGAAGAGCAGTACTGAGAAGGAAAGCAGAGTAAAAACAGAAGAAGAGCAGTACTGAGAAGGAAAGCAGAGTAAAAACAGAAGAAGAGCAGTACTGAGAAGGAAAGCTTTTAAAACAGAAGAAGAACAGTACTGAGAAGGAAAGCAGAGTAAAAACAGAAGAAGAACAGTACTGAGAAGGAAAGCAGAGTAAAAACAGAAGAAGAGCAGTACTGAGAAGGAAAGCAGTAACAATAGAAGAAGAACAGTACTGAGAAGGAAAGCAGAGTAAAAACAGAAGAAGAGCAGTACTGAGAAGGAAAGCAGTAAAAATAGAAGAAGAACAGTACTGAGAAGGAAAGCAGAGTAAAAACAGAAGAAGAGCAGTACTGAGAAGGAAAGCAGAGTAAAAAACAGAAGAAGAGCAGGTAAAAACAGAAGAAGAGCAGTACTGAGAAGAAAAGCAGTAAAAACAGAAGAAGAGCAGTACTGAGAAGGAAAGCAGAGTAAAAACAGAAGAAGAGCAGTACTGAGAAGGAAAGCATTTAAAACAGAAGAAGAGCAGTACTGAGAAGGAAAGCAGAGTAAAAACAGAAGAAGAGCAGTACTGAGAAGGAAAGCAGAGTAAAAACAGAAGAAGAGCAGTACTGAGAAGGAAAGCAGAGTAAAAACAGAAGAAGAGCAGTACTGAGAAGGAAAGCAGAGTAAAAACTGAAGAAGAGCAGTACTGAGAAGGAAAGCTTTTAAAACAGAAGAAGAACAGTACTGAGAAGGAAAGCAGAGTAAAAACAGAAGAAGAACAGTACTGAGAAGGAAAGCAGAGTAAAAACAGAAGAAGAGCAGTACTGAGAAGGAAAGCAGTAAAAATAAGTACAGAGAAGAAAAGCACAGTAAAAACAGAAGAAGAGCAGTACTGAGAAGGAAAGCAGTAAAAACAGAAGAAGAACAGTACTGAGAAGGAAAGCAGAGTAAAAACAGAAGAAGAAGAGCAGTACTGAGAAGGAAAAGCAGAGTAAAAATGAAGAAGAGCAGTACTGAGAAGGAAAGCTTTTAAAAAGGAAGAAGAACAGTAGTGTGAAGGAAAACAGATAAAAAAAGAAGAGAACAGTACTGAGAAGGAAAGCAGAGTAAAAACAGAAGAAGAGCAGCTAGTACTGAGAAGGAAAGCAGTAAAAAACAGAAGAAGAACAGTATGAGAAGGAAAGCAGAGTAAAAACGAAGAAGAGCGAGTACTGAGAAGGAAAGCAGTAGTAAAAACAGAAGAGAGAAACAGTACTGAGAAGGAAAGCAGAGTAAAAAAACAGAAGAAGAGCAGTACTGAGAAGGAAAGCAGTAAAAAACAGAAGAAGAACACAGTACTGAGAAGGAAAGCGGAGTAAAAAAGAAAGAAAGAGCAGTACTGAGAAGGAAAGCAGTAAAAACGAAGAAGAGCAGTACTGAGAAGGAAAGCAGTTAAAAACAGAAGAAGAGCAGTACTGAGAATGAAAGCGGAGTAAAAACAGAAGAAGAGCAGTAATGAGAAGGAAAGCAGCGTAAAAACAGAAGAAGAAGAGCAGTACTGAGAAGGAAAGCAGAGTAAAAACTGAAGAAGAGCAGTACTGAGAAGGAAAGCTTTTAAAACAGGAAGAAGAACAGTACTGAGAAGGAAAGCAGAGTAAAAACAGAACGAAGAACAGTACTGAGAGAAGGAAAGCAGAGTAAAAACAGAAGAAGAGCAGTACTGAGAAGGAAAGCAGTAAAAATAGAAGAAGAACAGTACTGAGAAGGAAAGCAGAGTAAAAAACAGAAGAAGAGCAGTACTGAGAAGGAAAGCAGTATAAAAATAGAAGAAGAACAGTACTGAGAAGGAAAGCAGAGTAAAACACAGAAGAAGAGCAGTACTGAGAAGGAAAGCAGTAAAAACAGAAGAAGAGCAGTACTGAGAAGGAAAGCAGAGTAAAAACAGAAGAAGAGAAGCAGTACTGAGAAGGAAAGCAGTAAAAACAGAAGAAGAGCAGTACTGAGAAGGAAAGCAGTAAAAACAGAAGAAGAGCAGTACTGAGAAGGAAAGCAGAGAAAAAACAGAAGAAGAGCAGTACTGAGAAGGAAAGCAGAAAAAAAGAGAAGAAGAGCAGCATGAGAAGGAAAGAGAGTAAAAACAGAAGAAGAGCAGTACTGAGAAGGAAAGCAGAGAAAAAAGAAGAAGAGCAGTACAGACAAGGAAAGCAGTAGTAAAAACAGAAGAAGAGCAGTACTGAGAAGGAAAGCAGAGTAAAAACTGAAGAAGGAGCAGTACTGAGAAAGGAAAGCTGTTAAAAACAGAAGAAGAACCAGTACTGAGAAGGAAAGCAGAGTAAAAACAGAAGAAGAACAGGTACTGAGAAGGAAAGCAGAGTAAAAACAGAAGAAGAGCAGTACTGAGAAGGAAAGCAGTAAAACAGAATAGAAGAAGAACAGTACTGAGAAGGAAAGCAGAAGAGTAAAAACAGAAGAAGAGCGGAGTACTGAGAAGGAAAGCAGTAAAAATAGAAGAAGGACAGTACTGAGAAGGAAAGCAGAGTAAAAACAGAAGAAGAACAGTACTGAGAAGGAAAGCAGTAAAAAACAGAAGAAGAGCAGTACTGAGAAGGAAAAGCAGAGTACAAAACAGAAGAAGAGCAGTACTGAGAAGGGAAAGCAGTTTTAAAAACAGAAGAAGGAGCAGTACTGAGAAGGAAAGCAGTAAAAACAGAAGACGAGAAACAGAACTGAGAAAGAAAGAAGAGTAAAAACAGAAGAAGAGCAGTACTGAGAAGGAAAGCAGTAAAAAAAGACTTGAGAGGGAGCAGTACTGAGAAGGAAAAGCAGAGTAAAAAACAGAAAGAAGAGCGCGTACTGAGAAGGAAAGCAGAGTAAAAACAGAAGAAGAGCAGTACTGAGAAGGAAAGCAGTTAGTAAAAAACAGAAGAAGAGGCAGTACTGAGAGAAGAGAAAGCAGAGAAAAACTGAAGAAGAGCAGTACATACTGAGAAGGAAAGCTTTAAAAGAGAGAAGAAGAACAGTACTGAAAAAGAAAAGAGATTAAAACAGAAGAAGAACAGTACTGAGAAGGAAAGCAGAGTAAAAACAGAAGAAGAGCAGTACTGAGAAGGAAAGCAGAAAAAATAGAAAGACAGAACAGTACTGAGAAGGAAAGCAGAGTAGTAAAAAACAGAAGAAGAGCAGTACTGAGAAGAAAAGCAGTAAAAATAGAAGAAGAACAGTACTGAGAAGGAAAGCAGAGTAAAAATAGAAGAAGAGCAGTACTGAGAAGGAAAGCAGTAAAAACAGAAGAAGAGCAGTACTGAGAAGGAAAGCAGAGTAAAAACAGAAGAAGAGCAGTACTGAGAAGGAAAGCAGTAAAAAACAGAAGAGAGCAGTACTGAGAAGGAAAGCAGTAAAAACAGAAGAAGAGCAGTACTGAGAAGGAAAGCAGTAAAAACAGACAGAAGTAAACAGTACTGAGAAGGAAAAGCAGAGTAAAAACAGCTTTAAAACAGTAAGAAGAACAGTACTGAGAAGGAAAGCAGAGTAAAAAACTGAAGAAGAAGTGAAAGCATGTAATGAGAAGGAAAGCTTTAAAACAGAAGAAGAACAGTACTGAGAAGGAAAGCAGAGTAAAACGAAGAAGAAGAACAGTACTGAGAAGGAAAGCGCAGATGTGAGAAAACAGAACTGAGGAAGAGCAGTAATGAGAAGCATTATGAGGAAAAGCAGTTAAAAACGAAGAAGAAGAAGACTGCAGTAAGTGAGAACGAAGGGAAAGCCAGAGTAAAAACAGAAGAAGAAGAGCAGTAGCGTGAGAAGGAAGGAAGTTAGCAGTAAAAACAGAAGAAGAAACAGTACTGAGAAGGAAAGCAGAGTACTGAAAAACAGAGAAGAAGGCCAGTGACTGAGAAGGGAGAAGCAGTAAAAACAGAAGAAGGAAACAGTACTGAGGAAGGGAAAAGCGGGAGTAAAAACAGAAGGAAGAAGCAGTACGAGAAGGAAAGCAGTAGTAAAAAACAGAAGAAGAGCAGTACTGAGAAGGAAAAGCAGTAAAAAACAGAAGAAGAGACAGTACTGAGAATTGAAAGCGGAGTAAAAACAGAAGAAGAGCAGTATGAGAAGGAAAGCAGAGTAAAAACAGAAGAAGAGCAGTACTGAGAAGAGGGGAAAGCAGTAAAAAACAGAAGAAGAACAGTACTGAGAAGGAAAGCAGTTTTAAAAACAGAAGAAGAACAGTTAATGAGAAGGAAAAGCAGAGTAAAAGCAGTACTGAGAAGGAAAGCAGTAAAAACAGAAGAAGAACAGTACTGAGAAGGAAAGCAGTAAAAAAAGAAGAAGAAAACAGTACTGAGAACGAAAGCAGTAAAACAGAAGGAGAAACAGTACTGGAAGGAAAGCAGTAAAACAGAAAGAAGAACAGTACTGAGAAGAAAGCAGAAAAGCAGTAAAATGAAAGAAGAAGAGCAGTACCTGAGAAGGAAAGCAGCGTTAAAACAGAAGAAGAACCAGTACTGAGAAGGAAAGCAGTGTTAAAAACAGAAGAAGAACAGTACTGAGAAGGAAAAGCAGGTAGTAAAAACAGAAGAAGAACAGTACTGAGAAGAAAGCAGAAAAAAAAAAAGAAAAACAAGAACAGTACTGAAAGGAAAGCATAAAAAACAGAAGAAGAGCAGTACTGAGAAGGAAAGCAGTAAAGACAGAAGAAGAGCAGTACTGAGTAGAGAAAGCAAGCCTAGTAAAACAGAAGAAGAACAAGTACTGAGAAGGAAAGCAGAGTAAAAACAGATAAGAAGAACAGTACTGAGAAGGAAAGCAGAGTTAAAAACAGAAGAAGAGCAGTACTGAGAAGGAAAGCAGAGTAAAAACAGAAAGAAGAACAGTACTGAGGAAGGAAAGCATGAAGTAAAAACAGAAGAAGAGCAGTGTACTGAGAAGGAAAGCAGAGTAAAAAACAGAAGACGAAGAACAGTACTGAGAGAAGGAAAGCGGAGTAAAAAAACAGAAGAAGGACTTACTGAGAAGGCAAGCAGTAAAAACAGCCAGAAAGAGAACAGTACTGAGAAGGAAAGCGGAGTACAAAACAGAAGAAGAACAGTACTGAGAAGGAAAGCAGTAAAAAACAGAAGAAGAACAGTACTGAGAAGGAAAGCAGTAAAAACACAGAAGAAGAACACCAGTACTGAGAAGGGAAAGCAGAGTAAAAACAGAAGAAAAACAGTACTGAGAAGGAAAGCAGAGTAAAAACAGAAGAAGAACAGTTATGAGAAGGAAAGCAGAGTAAAAACAGAAGAAGAGCAGTACTGACAAGGAAAAAGTGAGTAAAAACAGAAGAAGAGCAGTACTGAGAAGAAAGCAGTTAAACAGAAGAAGAACCAGTACTGAGAAGGAAGCAGAGTAAAAACAGAAGAAGAACAGTACTGAGAAGGAAAGCAGAGTAAAAAACAGAAGAAGAGCAGTACTGAGAAGAAAGCAAAGTAACAATAGAAGAAGAACAGTACTGAGAAGGAAGCAGAGTAAAAACAGAAGAAGAGCAGTTATGAGAAGGAAAGCAGGAAAAAGAGCAGTAAAACAGTTATCTGAGAAGGAAGCAGGTAAAAAACAGAAGACAGAGCCCCCAGTACTGAGAAGGAAAGCAGTAAAAACAGAAGAAGGAGCCAGTACGGAGAAGGAAATGCAGATTTTAAAAGAAGAATGAGCAGTAATGGAGGAAAGCAGTAAAAAACAGAGAAGAGCAGTACTGAGAAGAAAAGCAGTAAAAACAGAAGAAGAGCAGTAACTTGAGAAGGAAAGCAGAGTAAAAACAGAAGAAGAGCAGTACTGAGAAGGGAAAGCCAAGTAAAAACAGAAGAGGAGCAGTAATGAGAAGCGAAAGCAGTTAGTGACAGAAGAAGAAGAACAGTACTGAGAAGGAATAGCAGAGGTTAAAACACAGAAGAAGAACAGCAGCTGAGAAGAAAGCAGAGTAAAAACACAGAAGAGCGCAGTACTGAGAAGGACAGCAGAGTAAAAACTGAAGAAGAGCAGTACTGAGGAGAAGAGAAAGCGAGTAAAAACAGAAGAAGAACATGTACTGAGAAGGATAAGCAGAGTAAAAACAGGAAAGATAGACACAGTTATGAGAAGGAAAGCATTGAGTAAAAAACAGAAAGAAAGAGCAGTACTGAGAAGGAAAGAAGTAAAAACAGACGAAGAACAGTACTGAGAAGGCAAATCAGCAGGTAAAAACAGAAGAAAAGTTTAAAAACAGTACTGAGAAGGGAAAGCAAGGTAGAAAATAGAAAAGAAGATACAGTATGAGAAGGAAAGCAGAGGGGTAAAAATAAGAAGAAGAGCAGTACTGAGAAGGAAAAGCGGCAGGTATAAACACGAGAAGAAGAGCAGTACTGAGAAGGAAAGCAAGTTAGTAAACCAGAAGGAAGTGGCGATGTACTGAGAAGGAGAGCAGTAAAAAAAACAGAAGAAGAGCAGGGTGACTGAGGAAGGAAAGCAGTAAAACAGAAGAAGAACAGTACTGAGAAGGAAAGAAGCAGCTAAAAACAGAAGAAGAACAGTACTGAGAAGGAAAGCAGAGTATAAAAACAGAAGAAGAGCAGTATGAGAAGGAAAGCAGTATAAAAAAGAAGAAGAAAACAGTACTGAGAAGGAAGCAAGTAGAACAACAACAACAGAGAAGAAGAACAGTACTGAGAAAGGAAAGCCCAGAGTGAAAAACAGAAGAAAGAAGACAGTTATCATGAGAAGGAAAGCAGAGGTAAAAAAAGAAGAAGAGCAGTACTGGAGAAGGAAAGCAGTAAAAAACAGAAGAAGAACAGTACTTTGAGAAGGAAAGCAGGAGTAAAAACAGAAGAAGAGCAATAATCAGAGGAAAGCAGTAAATAACAGAAGAAGAACAGTACTGAGAAGGAACTGGAGTCTCATTACCAAACCAGAAGAAGTGCAGTATCACTTACTATAGCATTGCATCAATATGCAGAACTTCCCCAGTCCGGTCACTTAGTAAAAAACGAAGACGTCTGTACTGAGAAGAAAGCCTTTCTTCGAGAGAAGAAGCAGTGGGGAGTAAGGAAAGTAAAAAAGAACAGGGATAGAGCAGTACTGAGAATGACCCGCACGGAACTAACACAAGAGCGAGCAGTAATGAGAAGGAAAGCAGTAAAAGCAGAAGAAGAAGCAGGTACTGAGAAGGTGGAAAGCAGTTAAAGAAGCAGAAGAGACCACAGTACTGAGACGTGGAAGACTTGTTTAAAAGGAAGAAGAACAGGACTGCGAAGGAAAGCGAGTACAAACTGTAAGAAGAGGACAGTAATGAGGAAGGGAAAAGGCGAGTGGGTAAGAAACAGATAGAGAGAGCAGAAGACGGAAGGCAGCCAGTTAAGACAGAAGACGAGACGACAGTACTGAGAAAATTTGAAGAAGCGAGGTTAAAAAAGACGCAGGAAAAAATAAGTACTGAGCAAGGAAGAGAAGGAGGAGAGAAAACAGGAAGAAGGAGTTTACAGTGACGGAGCAAGGAAATGAAGTAAAAACAGAAAAGAGAAGAGTAGTGGAGAAACGAACAGCAGTGTAAAAGAACAGAAAGACGATACGAGTACTGAGAAGGAGAAGAGAGTAAAAATACAGACGAAGAACAGCATAACTGAGAAGGGGAAAGCAGTTTAAGAAGACCAGAAAGAAGAGCAGATACTGAAGGCGAAGGGAAAGCAACGAGTAAAAAACAGAAGAAGAACCAGATAGCGTGAGAACGGAAAGCCGTTGAGACAGAAGAAATAAGCAGTACTGAGAAGGGAGAAGCAAGTAAAAGATCAAGAAGACAAGAAGAGACAGTACTGCGAGAGGGAAAGAGTAGAAAAACCCAGAAGAGAGGACATGTTAAAGAGAAGAAAGCAGGAGTTGATGAGAAAGGGAGAAGAGCAAGGACAGTTGAGTTAGCAGTAAAAACAGAAGAAAGGAGCAGTAACTGAGAAGGAAAGCAGTAAAGAAAAGAGGAAGAGCAGTACCTGATAAGGGAAGCAGCCGGATTTGGCATAGAGAAAAAGAGCCAGAAATGATAAGCTAAACTTTTAATTTACCTCATTATTTTAAACCCATCCTATCACATTATGTGGGTAAGTCACGCCTATTCCAAACAGTAAATAATCGTCGTGCTCTAAAGGTAAAATCGAGTTAAAAACATCCTACTACGAACTAGTACATGAGAGGGAACGCAGGAGGATAAAAAAAAATCAGGAAGAAGCGCAGGACCGAGAAGGAAAAGCAGAAGTTAAAAACCAGAAGAAAGAAGAACAAGTACTGGAGGAAGGGGAAGAAGTAAAAGACGAAGAGGCACAAGTAACTGAGGACGGAAGAGGCAGAGAAATACAGCAGAAGGACAACAGTGACTGCGAAGGCGGAAGCGAGAAGTAAAGAAACAGCAGGAAAGAAGAGCAGTTACTGAGTAAAGAAAAGCGAGTGTTAAAAAAAACAGAAGGACGCAAGAGTAGGGGAGGAAGACAGCGAGAAGTAGTCACAAGAAGAACAGTATGAGAAGGAATGCAGGTAACTGGGGAGGGAAAAGGCAGTAGTGAAAAGGAAAGCAATGTAAAGACGAAAAGCGCAGGTACTGCAGAGAGTGAAAGCAGGTAAAGAAAGAAACAGGAAGAAGAGTACGTCGGGGAGGCAGGCAGAGTAAGAAAAGACAGGAAGAACCAGCTAGTACTGAGAAGAGAAGAGCAGCGGTGAAGAAAAAATGAAGAAGAGGCAGAGTAGGGAAGAGAGGAAAGCTGTATTGAAACGAGAAGAAAGGCCAGTACTGAGAGAGGAAAGAAGCGGATTACCAGAGAAGAACAATAGAAGGAGGAAAGCAGAGTACGAGGACAGGAAGACAAACAGTAGCGGAGAGGAGGGAGCAGTGAAGTTACAAATCAGAAAACAGAAAAGTACTGAGAAGGAAAGAAGAGTAAAACTGGGAAGAGGAAGAGTACTGAGAAGGAAAGCAGTAAGAGTCAGTAAAGGAAGGAGCGAAAATAGTAACAAATAGAGAAGCGTTAGAAACAGAACGTGAGACTGAGAAAGGGGGATAGAGCGAGAGGTGTAGTAAAAAAGGGAAAGGAAGGAGGCGAGTACTGGACGGAGAAGGAGAGAAGGCGAAGTGAGTAAAAGCGATGGGAGAGGCGAGAAGAAGGTAACTGAGAGGATAGGGGAGGGAGAGAGGGAGAGTAAGATAGTAAATATTGTAGAGACTGAAAAAACAAGAAGGACAAGGCGAGAGTATGAGGAGTAGGGGGGGAAGGGACAGAAGCAGGAGTCAGAAAACAGAGAAGAAGTCAAGCAGCGCCCGGGAGCGTACTGAGAAGGGAGCAAGCAGGAGGGAGTAAAAAAAGGAAGAAGGCAAAAGACTGAGAAGGCGGAGGCAAGTTAGTGTGGTCTGCCACATAGTATAGTAAAAGAACAGGATAAGAAAGAGAGCAGTAGCTGAGAAGGAAAAAGAGCAGTTTGTTTCTAAAGAAAAAACGGAGAAGGAGGAGATGGAGTACGAGAAAGGACAGGCATGAGCAAGCAGTAAAAAGAACAGAAGAGGCGCGAAGAGAAGAAGGCCGCGATGAGGTACGGGAAGCGAGCGGAGGAAGCAGTTGGTAAAAAACGCAAGAAAGGGAGCAGTGAGGGCAGAGTACTGAAGAGAGGAGCAGGAACGCAGGAGCATTAAAAACATAATGAGATATATGTTAAGAATGTAGTCAAGAGCGCGATAGCGGAAGGTAAGATAATCTGGAAGAAGAGCTGCTAAGTCGACAAAAAAAGTGAGTAATAAAACCAGCGAGAAGAAGGAGAGATGTAGTACTGAGAAGACAGGAGTAAAAGAACCGTAAGTTAAAAAAAGCGCCGAGCGGAGTACTGAGGAAATGGGGGGCGCGAAGAGGAGTAACAAGCTGAAGAAAGAGCGAAGGTAATGAGAGAAGGCGAAAGCTTTTAAAAGAAGAGAAGAGAGAGACAGTAGTGCGGAAGGAAAACAGGAAGTAAAAACAGAAGGAAGAACATTACTGAGAGCGAAAGCTTTTTAAAACCGAAGAAGAACAGATACTGAGAAGGAAAGCAGAGTAAAAACAGAAGAAGACAGTACTGACATGAAGAGCAGAGTAAAAACAGAAGAAGAGCAGTACTGAGAAGGAAAGCAGTAAAAACAGAAGAAGAACAGTACTGAGAAGGAAAGCAGTAAAAACAGAAGAAGAACAGTACTGAGAAGGAGAAAGCAGTAAAAACAGAAGAAGAAATCGAGTACTGAGAAGGAAAGCAGTAAAAACAGAAGAAGAGCAGTCACTGAGGAAGGAAAGACGAAACAGAAGAAGAGTAGCAGTGAGAAGGAAAGCAGTAAAAACAGAAGAGGAGCAGTACTGAGAAGGAACGCACACTAAAAACAGAAGAAGAACAGTACTGAGAAGTGAAAGCAGTTAAAAACAGAAGAAGAGCCAGCCCAAAGAAGTACTGAGAAGAGAAAGCCAGAGTAAAAACAGAAGACGCAACAGGACATGAGAAGGAAAGCAGTAAAAATAACAACAGAAGAAGAACAGTATGGAGAAGGAAAGCAGCTAAAAAAAAACAGAAGAAGAACAGCTCCTGACGAAGGAAGGAAAGCAGTCAGTAACACCAAGAATATCAGTACCTGAGAGAAGGAAAGACAGAGTAAAAACAGAAGAAGAGACAGTACTGGAAGAAAGCAAGCAGTCAAACAACAGAAGAATGAAGAAGAGCAGATTACTAGAAGAGAAAGCCAGTACAGAACAGAAGAAGAACATTACTGAGAAGGAGAAGCAGAGTAAAAAAACAGCAAGAAGATCAAGCTACTGAGAAGGAGCAGCCCCAGTTACAACCGAAGAAGACACAGTATCTGAGAAGGAAAGCCAGCGCAAAAAACAGAAGAGAAGAAGAGCAGTACTGAGAAGGCAAGCTAGTAAATATGCTAAAAAACAGAGAAAAGAAGAACAGTACTGAGAAGCGAAAGCAGCAGTAAACAACAGAGCAAAAACAGTATGGAAGGAAAGCGAGAGAAGCAGGTAAAAACAGAATACGAGCAGCAGAGTAGCGGAGAAGCGAAAGCCCAGTAAAAACAGAGAAGAACAGACCACTAGCTTGAGAAGAAAGCCCAGAAGGTAAAAAACAGGGGGAAGGAAGAGCAGTACTGAGCACAGGCAAGCAGTAAAAACAGAACGCACCGAGCAGAGCTACTGAGAAGCAAGCAGGAGTTAAAAAAAGCAAAGAAGAACAGTACTGAAAGGAAAGCGGTTCCATAAAAAACAGAAGAATAACCAGTACCTGAGAAGGCAAGCCCAGTAAGTAAAAACAGAAGAAGAGCAAAGTACTGAGAAAGGAAAGCCAGTAAAAAACAGAAGCATAGGAAGCAGTACTGCGAAGGAAAGCAGTAAAAACTAAAAAACAGAAGAAAAGAAGAAAAGAGTAGTAACAGAAGAAGAGCAGTACTGAGAAGGAAAGCAGAGTAGAAACAGAAGAAGAGACAGCACTGAGAAGGAAAGCAGAGACAGAAGAAGAACAGTACTGAGAAGGACAGTGAGTAAAAAAAGAAGAAGAGCAGTACTGAGAAGGCCCGCAGAGTAAAAACAGAAGAAAAACAGTACTGAGAAGGAAAGCAGAGTAAAACAGAAGAAGAACAGTACTGAGAAGGAAAGAAACAGAAGAAGAATAAAGTACTGAGGAAGGAAAGCAGAGTAAAAACAGAAGAAGAACAGTAATTGAGAAGGAAAGCAGAGTAAAAACAGAAGAAGAGCAGTACTGAGAAGGAAAGCAGTAAAACAGAGAAGAAGAACAGTACTGAGAAGGAAAGCAGTAAAACAGAAGAAGAACAGTACTGAGAAGGAAAGCAAATAAAACAGAAGAAGAACAGTACTGAGAAGGAAAGCAGAGTAAAAACAGAAGAAGAATTGAGTAATTGAGAAGGAAAGATGGAGTAAAAACAGAAGAAGAACAGTACTGAGAAGGAAAGCAGTAAAAACAGAAGA